>VXBW01008250.1:214668-305238 GCA_013400375.1 Thinocorus orbignyianus | reverse complement strand
GGGAGGGAAGAAGAAAAGAAAAACAAAAACACAAAACTCCAAACAACCATTCATGGGACACACAAGAGGGCTGCAAGTGCTCTGCTTTAATGAGACGCCGCAGGCATCGCTGCCTTGGAATTTGGGCTATGCCTGCGGTCCACGAGGCGACTCGCCGAAGCCTTTGGTCACATTAAGCAACATTACATGATAATGCTGCAGCACTTTCAGGCTGAGGGAGAAGGAAAACAAAACAGATGACTCCGGATGGAAAGGCATCGCTGTAAACCTGGGAGGGAGAAGAACATTCCTTCGGATACTTTTTTTGGCTGGTTGTGTCCTCCTCTCCTGCCTCCCACCTCTCTCTCTTCCTATCCCCCCTCCTCCTCCTCTTGGAGAACTGGTGACAGCAAGTTTTTTTACTAATATTTCCATCTTAAATAAAAAGGAAGAGTGTGAAAGGCCATGCAGAGTGGTGGCAGCTAGACAGTGGAATCTGCAACTGAAGGGTGGAGTTGGAGCACTGGAGAGGTGCCGGTTATTTATAGGGTATGAGAGAACACAAAAAATGTCTGGCCCCTTTAAGGCCTCTTAATCCAATCAATCAATGGAAAGAAAAAAAGAAAAAAGAAAAAAGAAAAGAAAAAAATAGGGAAGGAAAAAAAAAATGAGGAGAAAAGGCCTCTCTGCACCAGACTGCAAAGTGTGAAGGAAGATGGGGTGATGGCCTGGCACGGTCCTGCCTTGTCCCTCCAGCCAAATATGCACCCCGTGTCCCCATCCCGCTCAAGCAGTGGGCCCGGTGTCGGGGAGAGGAGTCCTGCTCTTCCCCGGCAGCCCTGAGACCCAGCTGCCTCCAGGGTGGGACGTGGCAGCTGTTTAAACCATGATACAGCAGCCTTGGACGGGAAGCGGGGATGAACGGAGCGTTCAAGAGAAATCAAAAGGGAGAAGCTGTGAGTGTCGTGAATATGGGCTGGAAATTCCCTTTCTTAGGTCAGAAGTCGTGGAGCAACCAGGGATCTTTGAGCTCCGATGCAAGAAGAAAAATCTGCGAGATGCAGCCGTTCACTGTCTTCACTCATTTGGGGACACAAACTTGAGGATCATCTTTAAGGCTTTCTCATGGCCAGGTAGTTCAGTGCAGATGAGGATGCTCTGGGAATGCTGCTGGCCAGACCCTTGTTCCGACTGGTTTAAGCAGGGTTATTCAGCTCTAGGCCTGGAAGACCATTGCTTCAACCCTTTTCCTAGGACTTCTGACAGATATTAGGCCAGCTGAGTACTGTCGTTCCTCCACAAGATGTCCTTCCTGAAGAGGAGTGAGAGGGACTATGTTGCAAAGAGGTGTCATGCAAACCACAGCAGTTTCGCGCTCTAAATAAAACTTGTTTTTCCTTCTTTCCAAAAGAAATGCATGAAGTTATACCTATCTTTTCTAAGCAGACATAAGGGAATTGAGAAGAGGTCTTGGAGGACACGCAGCACTCGGGTGATTTAGAGTACAGCAAAGTGGATAAGTCATCAGCTCCAATGAATATACACCTGGAACCAGGGAAACCGAAGACAGACAATTCTGTGGATAGAAAGGGGTCAGTAAAGAGATTCGAGAGCTCAAGAGGATGACAGTGACACTAAATCCTTAGGTCTTTTCACAAGCCCTGCTCTTATTCCCTAGGATCCTGTTGAACCCATGAGCCTTCACTACTAGGTTTCATTCTCCTCTGCCAGTATCAAATAGCAAATGTCAGATCTCATATGGGAACCACTAACAGCATCAAAATAAGATTTATACAGAAAGATGAAGTTCAAAAGAACAGTTACAAAACCCAGAAAGGTTTTGTTTGTACCCAAGCACACACAAATAAAATCCAAGTCAAAACACTGCTGTTTGGGATTGCGATCACCATCGCCTGTGACCTTCTCCCACCGTCACCACAATTTTGAATGCTGGACATTGGCTACAAATTTATTTGCTGAAACTGAGGAAGATGCTTCACTGATGTGTAAATAAGAAAAGGCTAAACATGCATTAGGTAATCCCAAACTTCGTTTGACCACACCTAGTTCACACAGACCACATGCTGATATTCTGGCTCTCCTTTCACCTAAGACAGGAGCTCCAGATCTGCTCCCCACCTTCCAACCCTGCAAGAAGGATGGTAGAATTATAATGTTAAAATCCTTAGCTGCCAGCTGGTGATGGTGGTTTAGTTTTTCTGATGACCGCAGAAATGCCTAAAGCATCACAGATCTGGAAAAAATAGAGGCATGGAGAGGTGAAGAGACTTGGCCACAGAAGGGAGAGGCAAATCCTCAAGAGATGTAAATCATGACAGCTCTTCTGATGTCAGCACTCCAGGGAGGCTGGACCGGCATCAAGGGGAGCAGCGAGGAAGAGGAGGGCTGAGCCTCTTCCTGCTTGTCCCAAGGCAATTCCAGGAAACTCGGACCTCGGCTCTCCTCCTGCTCTGGACTTCAGCCACTGGCTCATCCTGCTCAGAGAATCTGTCAGCACACCTCAAACCTCGAAAACTGGGGCTTGAGCCAAGGCCCTCAAAAGGGAGCAGAGGAAGGATGGGAGAGGGAGTCCAAAAGCATCTTTCCGCCCTAAAGGTGAGCCCTTTGGAAGAGGCTGGAGTCCCACTGGCTTCGCCTGGGGACAACCTGCCAGTGGCTGTTTGATATGTGGAGTGAATGAAAATGTTACCCTCACATGATGATGTTCCAGCACCTTTCAGCACCAACTTGTCTTTTCCTTTATCTTTTTTTTTGTTTTGTTTTGTTTTAAGCACAGACTCTTGGGAAAGCAACTTAGCAGACCAAGCTGCAAAGCAGAGACAGAATAGAATTGTCTTTTTTTTGGCTTCCAGTACAAGAATGCAAAGCATTGTCTCTCTGGGAGGAGAATTAAGTATGGGCAAGTGTTTTGGCAAGAGAGCCACAGAGGAGAATGGAAGGCGAGGATGAGGCGGGGGAAGAGGAGTGGAGGGAGAGCTGGGGGTCAGATGGATGGTTTGGTCTTTTAGAAATCTTGGATGGGGAAGAGGCACACAGATGGCTTTGTGTTTTAAAATGATTCTAATAAATCAACTCCATAATCATAATCAAAAATGCCCTTGTCTCTCTTTCCTCTCCCCGCCTCCCCAGCTCTCTTCCACGGATCGCAGCTGAGCAGCGAGGCTGGAACCTGTGTCTGGGAGGAAATGGCCAGCGCTGGAGACAAACCCCGGCTGCGGCGACGGGGCGAGGGGACGCCTGCGAGCGAGCGAGCGTGCAAACCAGCACACCTCTGCACACACGTGTGAGCACAGCTGGGCCTGGGAGCCCTCACCACCAGCCCTCCCTACGCCAATGACTCGAGATGGGGAAAGGAAAGGATGAGCAAGAGGGGCTCGGCAATTTTCAGGGCGAAGGTGGGCACATCCCCATGGGAGCATGGACCGTTTCTAAGCAGGAACGTGCCCACGTGTGTAGGAAGAAGGTCCAAGCAGAAGAGCGAGCTTGTAGCTATCTGCAAAGAGAGGAGCCATCCCCATGGTGGGGGAAGGAGTGGGAAAAGGCACGGTCTCATCTCTCCCAGGCGGGAGCAGACGTGCTGGGGAGGAATGCCGTGTCCCCATTCCAGCGCTCCGTCTTGGCTGCGAGGAAGGTGCAGCTTCTCCTCCTCCTCCAGCAAGAGCCACTGGGCCTGGACCGCAGGGGGAGCAGAGGCTCTCGCTGTCCGGGTTTTCCGTTTGGAGCTCCACGTGGCACGAAATCCCATCGGTTTCCTTGCCAAAGGGAGCCAGGTGGAGAGAACAATAAAAAGCAGAAGGCACGGGGTGGGGCGGGATGGTCCAGAGCGGATGCAGAGGATGGAATTAATCAGCTGTCCGGGAGGAATATTAGAGCTCTTCGGCTTGTCGTCAACGCCTTCTCCTCCTTCCCAAAGACAGACACAATGAGAGACCAAGGAACATTTCCTATTGTTACAGGGGATTTGTCCACAAGGTCCAGCCCCATGTGGAAGTCATTACTGGCTGGGAGTGGTAGGTATCTCGCACAGAACATGCAGCCCGATGGGATGGGGGAGGGCAACCGGGAAAAGGTTGAGAGACCAGAGATACTGTGTCCTTGTCTAATTGATTTAAGCATCCCAAGGGAGATTGTCACCATAGCAGCCCAGCTCCCAGTCCAGGGATCACTATGGGCTGAGGTACGAAGTGTTTTGTTTAATATCACCCCTTGGACCGAGCCAAAGTCCTGAGTGCTCCTGTGAGAAGCCTTCAAGGGTAGCTCAGCGCCAACAAGAATGGATCATGAATTTCCCTGCTGCTACCGAACAGGGAAGGGAGGGACACTTACGTCAAAGTTTTCTTTTTCCTGCCTCCAGTCTTCCCTAGACAGAAAACTGAAGAGTGGCTGCAGCAACAGCTGGACGAAGCACGAGGTGAAGAGCTGACCACTGCCCACCTGCAAGTCCTCCTGCTCCAGAAGAACTTGGCCTTCAGGATCATCCATGGAAGAACATAATTATCCATGGGTGAGAGCCCAGGACTGAGTGATCAGAGAGAGTCAGCACCTCCGGGCTCCTGGGGGAAGGCAGACACATGTTACATCTAAGTTCAGTCGTTTCATGCTAAATCATACTTAAGTCAGCAGCATCTCCAGAAGTGGTGATGTCAACGTTCTCAGGACAGCCGGAGGAAAGGGGCACCTCAGAAATCGACAGGAAATCAACATCCCATCTCTTTTGCTGCCACTTCTCAGTCTCCCTGCTCCTAACCTGTTTGGTACTGAATAGGATTAAGTCAAATAGATGTTCCTGTAGGTGAAACACAGCCCGGTGTATGACAAAACTGCCCTCCCCAGACACCTCAAGTTCACTCATGACCTCCCCAGCCATGAAGGCGCAGGCAGAAACACTGTCACTCACATGCTGACTGGGGTAAAAAATAATCATATGAAGCCTGTTTTCTGTCATTTGGTCTGACAGAACCCATGTAATGCATTGCAAAGAGAAGGGACAGTGCTGGGGTCCAGAGGAAAAACGATGATCAACAGGCAGCTCAACGTTACCTGTTCAGCAGAGCTGTTATGGGATATGTACCCAGGACTGTGCGCTAAATGCCACTGGGCACTGTTGGCATTTTTAACGCAGAAAGGTTTCTCCCAAGGTTCCCCATCCATGCTGAATGAGCAGCCTTTAGGTTCCCAGGAAGAAGAGGTACCACTTTGACCTGGATGACACTGGACCAGTCAGTTAGCTCCTTTAAACGCTTGTCTCTTTTAAACCAGGCTCTTCAAAACCAGTCAACATATAAATATACAAGTGGGGAGTGACACCAACACTGCAGGATGTCTAACCATGCCCTAACTGGTTGCATTCCACCTAGCAGCGTTTCTCTTCCACACAGCTGACTTTTGTCAAGTTTCTGCCACTGATCCGGGTTACGGCTTGGACAGAGCTGATCCACCTCCAGAAGATGTAAAACTCAGCTTCATGCAGTGCCTTCACAAAACTGTGACTTCTAGGAGGAAAGGATTTGAGAAAGCATGGGAAGCACATAGTCAAGGCAACTATGGGGACATAGTCAGTGGCACAAGCAGTGTCCTCTGGGGTTTTCAGAAACTCCGAGAACATCAGCCACAACTACCACACTTGCAGATGGGCACACACAACTGTCTCAGAACACACATCCCCTAACAGCACTGGGGGAGCAGAAGACCACTGCTGTGGGGGCAGACCAGGAGAAACAAGGACTCTCAGCCACCCTCATGTGTAGTAGAACATTTAGGACAACCATCTCCCAGGAACCCTCTTTGGCACCAGAGCTTAAGTGAATTTCTCCAACCTTCTGCCCTTGCTGCATGGCCTTCTGGCTCCAGCCCAACCCCACCACACCGTATTTCTTGCCTGCATCGAGTTTGGTGCACACAGAAGCTGTCAAAAAACGAAACATGGAGCTACAATGCTGTGCTACTTTTTTTTTTTAAAGAGAAATAAGCCAAAATAAAATAAAAATACTCATTGTCCTTCCATGGAAATGATCACCGGGAAGTTCAGCACATTCAGCTCACTTATCTCCAAGGAAATTCTTCTCAATTGAGCAGAATGTCCCTCCCCACAGGATAGCTTTCAGTTGGGTACTTTTACCAGCACGAACACTGCAGTTTTTTCTTGTAGAAGGTGTGAATGTTCTCCTCTATTTATGTCCTACATGAACTAATTTTTACCAACTTTTATGCATCATAACACATAGCCCTGATCCTACAAAATCTCGACACGGGCAGAGCTTTGTGTACACCTGAGATCTCCCTGGCTTCAATAAGCTATTCACTGGCAGCTCATTGAAGAGGTTGAAGCTGTACTTATGTTTTATGTATGTGGAAAAATTACTACGTAGCAATAAGGTTCAACCAGGAGTCCCCAGATTCATCAGATGTTTGACTCGATACATGCAGTCCTAAAACGGAAACAGGGGATGGGAAATACAATAAAATGCAACAAAAATGTCTTTAAACATTTCAGGTTATTGAAAAAAAAAATTCTCTCTTTGTAAGTTCTCTAACTTTTGAAATTATGAACATGTATTCTCACAAAGTTAAACTTAAAAGTAGTTCAATTGAAAATTGCATTGTTCCAATTATACCCACAAAATACACACAACATATGCATGTATAAAATACATTATTACACTACAAAAAATATATATTTACATTATTTAAATTAAATTTAAAATTAAAATCATACTGAAACTAAATGTGTTTGTTTTCCATATGTCTTTGGAGGTCATGCTACCCTGTAATACCAAGGAATACAGAAATAAAACCTAGACACTGAAGCTACGTAGGTCTTTTTTTTTAGTTATATATTTTTCCCTTCTTTTTAAACATCAACCAAGTTTTTAGGCAACCTTTTTAACATGACGCACACATTCCCCATTGCGGTGCTGAAGATGATACGGACACAGAGCAGCGATGCTACAAGGGCTCGGCAAAGTGGCCCCAGCGCTTCCTCGCTGGCATTGGCATCATCTCCTATGACAGCGAAGAGGCCAGGGCCACCACCGGGAAGGGCAGACACCCAGTCCCCATCACCATCAGCCCACGGTGGCCACCCAGGGCTCCTCTTCGGAAACACGCTGCTCATCGCAGCCCGTTGGCAGCACCATCTCTCTCCCAGGCCCCCCAGCCCTGAGCTCTCCTTCCCCTTCCCTCTCTCTCTCTCTCTATTTCACTCTCTCACCACAGCTGGTTAAAATTATGCTGGAATTTTGTTTTTCTGTCAAGTGAATTTGGACCTGGTAAATCCCTCCCAGCCATTTCAGTGGCCTCCCAGCGAACATCGGGGCTGCATGTAATAGACATGATTTAAGAAAGGTGCTGCTGGAGCTATTTCCCAGCACGTTCACGCCACGGGGTTCAAGGCAGCCAAGAGGGGCTCCTGTGGCTTTCCACATAAGGAATGGGAAGAGGAAGGAAGAGAGGTCTGAAGGCATGACATGTCAGCTGGAGCATCTCACCTTGCAGGGACGATCCAAAAAAATAACCAATCCAAAACAAAAGCATCCCAGGCTTGGAGAAATCCCAGCCTTTTTTTCTTGAGAGCCCACAGGAGCAAATATGAACACCCTCCAGTGAGCCAAGCCAACAAGGAGCTGTGGTGCAGCAGGAGAAGGACACGTTCTTGGCTGACCTGGGGGAGTTAAGGGCTTGCGAAAACATGTAATAATAAATAGAGGCTACTTGTGCAAGTAGACGTGTTCACCTGCACACGGGTGCTCCTGCCCAGAGCAGGGGGCTCCCCTGTTATGCCCAGGGGGCCACCAGACTTTGGTGGTGGTTAACCCACCTCTGCATTGAGTTGGCGCAACACAGCTCCATGTAGTGGTGGGACCTGGCCAGCGGACATGCCCAAGCCTGAGATCTTCCATCACACACCCTCGCTGCACCCGAAGGGGGTGGGGAAGGTATGAGAAGGGTCCCAAAACTGGTGCCTCCAAAGGAAAGACTGAGGCCATCCACAATGAACTACAGCATCTCCCAAGAGATCAGGCTGAACTTATGAGTAGGACTTGTTAGAAACACTAGGGCAAAAGCAGCTGGCCAGCAAAAAAGTCCTTCTGGTTAAATTAAGGGATTGAAAACCAGGCAAACAAGTCAAAGAAATTTTGGGTTGGGGGAAACAATGCAAGGTAGCCCCTTTGGTAGTGCTGAATCCGCCCCATTAGAACATTTTTCGAATGGAACAATGCAATTTTAGCTTTCAAAGTGACATTTTTAAAGACAATCACTGAGGGTTAAAAATATTAAGTTTTTAAAAGGTCAGGAAGAGAAAAAACCTTTTCGCTTTCACACAACAAAGCCTCTAAATTAACTCTGAGCGGGTTTTAAGAGGGGGTAGGGAGGGGAGGTAGCGGGCTGTAAATGGAAGATTTTATTTAATGGAATTTTTCAAATTATTATAGGACGGAAAGAAGGGGAACTGTTTCCCTTGGTCATAATTAAATACATGCATATTGTGTATATACATACATGTATATAGAATCACAGAATGGTTAGAGTTGGAAAGGATCTTCAAGACCATCGAGTTCCAACCCCCCTGCCATGGGCAGGGACACCTCCCACCAGACCAGGTTGCTCCAAGCCCCATCCAGCCTGGCCTTGAACCCCTCCAGGGATTGGGCAGCCACAGCTTCTCTGAGCAACCTGGGCCAGTGTCTCACCACCCTGAGGGCAAAGAATTTCTTCCTGGTGTCTAATCTAAATTTCCCCTTTTTTAATTTAAAACCATTACCCCTCGCTATATGCATACACACCTCCTTCCCCTTCAGATCGAATAGCCAGGCCCTCTCCAGGTTTAATTAATACCTGTTTGTGCTGAGCACGTAGACACGGTGCCTGTCTTGGACAATTCCCGGTCCCAAAAGAGCAAACCAAAGGATGAATTAGGATCTAAGGGGCAAAGCAAGAGCTCAAACTCCCCCAGCGGGTCAGCGGCAAACCTGCAACCAGAATCCAAGGAGCTCTGGGTATCACTCACTGCATTATGGCCCTGGCCAAGTACGTGAAAGAAAAGCTATTTATAAGGTGATGACTGAACAGCCAAAGAGCCCTCTGCATGGGTTGGGTTGGATGTGAGCGTGAAAGAGAGGGGAGAGATTGTGTGCGCACACGTGCGTGCCCATCGGCACGTCCATGCCCACCTCCTGGATGGGGTTAGCAACCAGCACTGAAATTACCAAGAGGAGGTGTAAAGAAAAGAAATAAAACCAAAGACCGACTCTTGGTACTCGTCCATATTTCTCCTCCACCTCAAAAACAGCAATAAAAATGGTAAATTAACTTTAAGGCATTTTTCCCCCCCCCTCTTAGTCTAGTGCGAGCTTCAGATATTATGAGAAGTTTTTATATATAATCCAGATTTATGGCTTTTTTGTTTTTCAGTTAAACGCTGGGTTATGAAAGAAGAGGAAGTCATGTTTTGGTCATAAGCAGAGAGCACGCAAACAGAAAATCACTTAGATATTAATTTTGCAAACCTGATGCCTGCACTTTTATATGTATATAAATATATATACACACACACAACAAAGACACAGAATTAAACCCCGTGCTTATACATCATGTTTATATACTCTGTCTATATGTACTTATAGAGAATCCACTTACTGGCTTTTTTTTGGCATTTGAAAACATGCCAGTAAAAAGCCAAAATGTCAGTAAACACAGTGGATGTCGTCACTGTTTTCCCTTTTCAGGTTGGTTTCCCCGGTGTACAAAGGTCAGCTCCAGCTCCAGCATAAATTATTACTGCCTATTTGACTCATAATAACATATCCAAATAATAACCAACACATGCTGGATGCTTGATGGATGAATAATTCCTATCCTGAAGAACTGGCAATTTAAACAGTTTAGATGCAGCAAGACGAGGATGAGAAAAGTCTTGTTGCCCAGGTTGTGTGGCGAGGGCCAGGACAAATCCCATGCCTGGGGCAGAAGAAAACCTGTGCCCGAGGCAGCTCAGAAAGTTTTCTGGACTGAACTGCCACTGTCAGCACCCCGGCACCCACCCCTTGCCGGTCCCAAGGCAGGAGGAATACCCAGGGTGGGCTCAAAACTCTGCTAAAACCCAGCAAACCTTTGGATGTTCCGACTCAGCGTGGAGCTGTCGTGCTTTGGGCAACAAAGCAGGGGTAGAGGAGGGGCATGAGTTTGGATAGACCCTATCCTTCCTGGGACAGGGTTGGGCTTTCACCCGTCCCTGTTCCAGCTGAATATGTGGCTGAGACCCCACCAGCTTCCACGAAGACCCGCATCTGTCCCGCACGTGACAAGCACGAGCACAAACCCGGACCATTTTCTACAAGCTCATCCTCAGCCTTTGCTGGCTCCGTCCCTGACATGTAAATAATGACATACCATTTCCAGGGCTTTCCAGCCTATTACGCTGCTCTTTGGACCTTGCCTCTCATCAGAACAGCAAACCTGTGTCCCTGCATGACCCTCCTGGCGCAGCCAAAGCAAACCAACGTGCTATATTTGTTTTTCAAGCCCGGGCCAGGAACGATTCCCGTAAGGCTCAGCCTGGCTTAATGGAGCTGTGTCTGTGCCGTGCCTCTAAGCCTACCCTTGGCCATGGGGCCGCAACTGCGTTTTTGCCTGGCTCGGGTGGGATGCAGCAGTGTTTGCTGAAGGTAACTCCAAAGGAAGAAGAGACAGCAGAAAAAGGTGACGGGGCAGGGTGAGGGAGGAGGAATTAAAAAAAAAAAGGAGATGAGGGAAAAACAAGGAGGAGGGGCAGACGGAACGTGCTCCCAACCTTCCCAATGTATCATGGCTGTTCGGGGACAAACTTGGCTGGACAGCAGGTTTCCAGTGAGGAGTGTAGCAAGTGGATGGCTGAAGCTGTGGCCTGGCACAAGCTATCACCAAGACCTCCTCATCCTACCCTGTCCCACCAGCCAGGATGTTTTTCTTGAAGGAGATGGCTGGTGCGGGTGTTTTGGGGGCAGGCTGTGCTGCCAGGGGTGGCATGGAGAGCGGTTGAGGGCTGGGGGGCCAGTGCCGTGACCTGCAGCCCCACTGCTTCACCCCTCCATGCCAGCACAGCCCCTGGCTCCCTCATGCAAAAGGAGCTCTCCCCAGATGTGCCACCAGCTGCTGCTGGGACAAGGCACAGTGTGGCACGTTTCAAAGCCATCACAGGGCTTTGCTGTGATTCCCTGCCGGTCCTTTGCCCACAACTCACATTCATGGGCCATGGTCACCCATCCTGCTCCCAGAGGAGCATCCTCAGGCCTGCACACAGCATGAAAGATGCACAAATCACTTCTGGGTCCTTTCTACCACACTCAGCCAGTATCTTACTTCAATCACCCCAAAAGTGCTGGAAGTAATCTCGCCTTAAGACAAACATAGGGGAATCCGAGTTTTTTTTCATCACAACGTAGCCCGTCCCTCCATGCCTCAGGAAGCCTCTTTCCACTTTGCATAGCTACCTGCTTTACTGCAGAGGTATTTGATCCGCAGTGCCAAGAAGTCCTGGAAACTACCCCAGCACCACGTACAGAGCCCCACACACAAACCTTCCTATTATCAGGGCCCGGAGGGATTTATTTTTCCAGCTGATGCCTTTTCCCAGCAGGATTTCCCCACTGCCAGCAACCAGCAGAGGAATGAGCAGCTTCGTCAAACCAAAGATGTTTCCAGCCAGTTCAGCACGTGGTTGTAGCCAGCACTTAGTAGGCACTAAGATACTAATTACAGAGGTTCACAAGTCTCGCTAATTGCTTCAGTGAGGTGCAACTGTCCCCCTACAGTGGTGGCTGTGCAGACACCCGGGCACTTTGCCCTTGTCATGGTTTCAGCCAAATTTACCAAAACCAGACTGACAAATGGTCCTTCCTCCCCCCAAAAAGAAAGCAGGGGAAGAGATAGGAAGATTTATGAGTTTAGAATGAACTAGACTACTTTAATGAAGTATTAATACTAAAATTAAACTAAGAAGAAGATAATGAAATAGATATAGTATATACAAAGCCATATCAAGGTCCTGGAATGATGATCACATCACCAGCAGGCATCGGGAAAAGTCCCAGACTGGACTTGGTGCACACAAAATCCCAGTGGTTTGACTGGTGCCGGACAGGAAAAGCTTTGGGGAGAATGAGGAAAGCATGGCTGTTGGACCCAGATGTTCTACTTAGTGCTGAAACACGTTCAGAGCAAAGTAGGAGAAAGAAGGAGAGAGACTGAATCTGCAAAGCTTGGTTTAAGAGCCAGAGCAGAAGCTGAGCTCGCTCAAAGTTTGGATATATTCATACTGGGAAAAGATTCAGCTCCTAAGGAAGAGAATGCCCATGAAGTTTGGACCCAGAACTAAATTTCTATTGAGTTTTTATGGTTTGAATTTCAGGTCTTTTGTCGGACTCATAAATGCTGCTGAACCTGTCTTCTGAGGAAGCACCCACTGCTGCTCCCAGATGGGACTTGAGTGCAGCTCTACCCTCTGCACCTGCACTGCAGCCCACCTGAAACATGGAAACACAGGAGAAAGAGAGGGTCTTTGCCTCCAGGACACAGGAGTGTAACCAAACGTCATTGCCCTGTGGACACCATGACACCGCATTCTCCAAACAAGCGACCTGTGAGCCCAGCAAACCTTACCAAGTCCAGCTATAACAAGGATGAGACACATCTTGCTCCCGGTGTCCTCAAAACCAGCAAACAAGCTACCCAGAAAACCACCAGAGAAGCACGTCTGAGAACCCGTGGTTCTCCCTTGGTGAGGAAGAAAGGGGTATGAGGGGTATGAGCACCCTGAGGCCATTCGTCAACGGCAGTGCCAAGGGCTGGTGAGGTCCTTCTTGCCCCCACCACGTTGGCACAGTGGTCAGAGGTTTGAAGAGCAGCTCCAGTGCCACAAGGCTGCTGGGATCCTCCTGGGCAAGCACAGGCAGAGTAGGGGGAAGAGGCAGCTTGAACAGTAAATTTAAACTGTTTAAACGAGACCAGAACCTCCACCTAGAGGGCAAAGAAGGACTCGGCTGTGCACAAGCAGCCCTTTGCCCCCGGGAGTGGGTTTCGGGCGAGCCTGGGCACGTGGGATCACAAGCCAAGGTGGCAATTAGGAGCACTGAGTCAAACTCCTTACCACGGCCACAGCCACCCATGGGCAGCAGCTCCAAGGGGGGCGTGGTCCCCACAGCAGCATCTCAGAAATGCCACCTCCAGCCGAGACCTCCTCTCTGACACCCCACCAGCAAACGTGTGGGCATCTCCCACAGCCTTGCCATAAACACAGTCCACCAGGCTCCAGTTGGGATGTCCTGGCACTTTTCCCCAAGTTAAAATTATGTCCCTGCCACCTACACCCTGGCTGTCCTGCTGCCGGGGACAGGGCACGGCTTGGGCTGGGGCACAGCGAGGAGATGCTGTTCTTGTTCTGAAAGCCAGAAAGGCAGAGCTGCAATTCCACTTCGGCACTGCCTCGGGGAAGGAGGTAAATGATGTCCCCGCCACCCCTTGCCCCTTGGGACCTTGCTGGCTGGTGATGGGCAATGACCAGTGGCCAACAGGCACCATGCCGCCCTGCCCGCAAGGCGAGGTGGGGTGTGGATGAAGAAAGGGGGGGGGGGGGGGGGAGGGAAATGGCAAGGGCTGGGGCTGCCTGAGCTTAGACCGACCCAGACGGGGCCCCCTCGGCTTCCCGGCCAAGGCAGGACGGAGCAGCCCAGCTGCTGGGGCTTGGCTTCTCCTTGCATGGCAGCCGGGGCGGGGGAGAGCCAAGCGCCAGGAGAGACGGGGAACGTGCGTGGGGCGCTGCAAACGCCCTCCCCTCCTGCCTTCCCCCGGCAAGGGGAAAGAAAAATAATAATAATAATAAAAAAATAAAAACCAAAATCCCCCCAACCCAACAAACCAAATAAGGGGTTAGTAATTAGAAGGTGAAATCAGGACATAAAAGCGGCAGTGAACCGTCTCTAAGGGTGCTTTTGCTTTTTAAAGGTTTCATCAAGATTTTTGCTTTTCCCCAGGGTGTCCTTTGCAAATCAGGCCTCACTGCAAAGGCTATTGGATATGACTCTGACGTCAGCAGGGAAAAGGTCCCCAGACTCTCATTAGAAAGGGGAAGAAAAAAAATTATCTATATTTTTGTTTTCTTTTCTTTTTTTTTTTTTTCCCCTGACCAATTTAACCTTTTCAGAACAATAAACAAGCTAGTTACAGGACAAAACCAAACAAGCAGGAGGGCTGTGGGCTCTGTGTCCCACGGACGAGGGAAGGCATGCAGTGGGCAAATGCCAAGGGCTTGAGCTGGTAGCCTCTCCACTCCCCATCTTGCTGGCTCAGCACGGAGGGGCTCAGCACCGCTCTGCCCCCAGGGCAGCAAACTCCTGCCCATGCACTGGGATGCCTTGGATGGGGAGCGGGAGCAGCCAGGGGTGCCCAGAGGCAGCGATGAGTTTTGTTTCTGGCTCTGATGCTGATGGATCCCGCAAACCAGTGGGCAGGGAGAAATGCTGCTCTGCATCTCCCATGCACCCGCTCCCCAAACCTGCAGTGCCAAACCTCATCTTGCTGAAGGGGGGGACATAGGTGATGTGCTGCAGCAGGGAGGTCCCCAGCAGCTCCCACCCAGTTTGGAGGATTCTTGGGTATTACATTTCACATGATCACAGAATCATAGAATCATTCAGGCTGGAAAAGACCCTTGAGATCATCGAGTCCAACCATCAACCCCACTCTACAAAGTTCTCCCCTACACCATATCCCCCAACACCACATCGATCCTTACACACAGGCGCCATATAGGAGTAGCATATGGTTACCAGCAGCTACACAAGATGGAAAGGGAGCAGCTCCTCACTGTGCAGCACATGGGTCAGTGCTGACGGAGCCTGGCCTGTGATAATGGGGATGGGCAGTAGCCCAAAGGGCAAGATCTGCCCATCACGTGCTGTTTCGGGTCTGGTTTTCCCAACCGTGGGCTTGGCAGGTCCCAGCAAGTGGATCTGGCAGGGTTGCTCATGAGAACTGGGTAGGAAGCAGAGGACACATCTCTCCAAGGTGGGAAACAGACACCACGAGTGCCAGCTGAGGGAGTGGGGCAGACCAAAGAGTTGGGCAGCTTCTCCAACCTCCTCGCTCCATCAGCTGCCCACGCAGGACCCCACTGCTCCCCACCCTCTGGCAGGCTGACTCTCCCAGGGGACGTTGCCCTGCACAACTGTGACCCCCTCTCTTCTTTCCACGTGCCCTTTTGCCCCAGGTAGTCTGTTTCCCTTGGTCCTGTACCACCTACCATGCCATCCATGCCATGAGAAGATAACTTCCCACTTGACATGGTGGTACTCTGCTTTAAACCCTGCCCTGCACATCCTAAAGCCACCACACACCCATCTCATATGCTCTCCCATCCCACTCGAGGAGTTTCTCGTTGGGGATGCACAACTCTTCTCCCTGCCCACGATGCCAGAACGGAGCCGGCGCTAGATACCAGTTGCCCCAGCTCAGCTGGGCTGGTGAGCGAGAAGACGAGAGGTTTGGCCAGATCTCCACCCAGCCACGTCCCTCCAGGGTGGAGAGGGAGGAAGCAAAGAGGCCACTCACTCCCGCTCGCTTGGCTTGCCTGCGCAGGGGCGTGTGTGCAAACAGGGCTCTTCCCTCTAGCTTTTCCTTTCCATCTTGCACTTGGCCGTCCAAGCCGGCGAACGAGGAGCCCGTCAGCCCTGGAAGCTGGGATTGCTTTCCCATGGCTCTCCCATCACTAGCACCGTCACATCCATCCTGTGGCGCTGCCACCCCCGCTCAGGCTGGAGCCTCGGCCCTTCCCTGGGCTGGACAAGCTTTTGGATGGGCTGCAGGGACCTTTCTGGGACAGACAGATGATAATCCCTTTGCAACAGGGCCAACACCTCAAACAGGTCATGTCCTGGACATTTTCTCAGCCGTCACTGAACAAGGAGGGAGGTGGAGCTCGTCGGCAGCAGACAGGGAAAGCGGTGCTGTTATTTTTGGGATGAGGATGCAATCTCCTCCAACTGCCTTCCCCTACCCCTGCCGCAGTCCCCTCCTGGCCTGGCCATGGCTCAGGACCTCCTCAAACCCTGCGGGCTTGTCAAAAGGCATCAAAAGGTGCTGAACCTTGTCAAAAGAGAGCGGGCAGAAAACAACAGGGGGGGTTCCCAGCTCCTATCTCTTTGATCTCCAGCCTGCACCTTTGCAGACATTCATCTCCGCTTCCCCTCAGTTCAGCTCACCCCTTTTGTTTCCCTGCCCCAGCTTTGCTCCCAGTCCAGAAAAGCCAGTCCAGCTTGAACATCACCTTGATTTTACCCTAGCAAAGCTCACAGGGTGGGGGGAGATGTCCACCCCGCAACACCGAAAGCAGCTTTGTGCTGCACGGGATATTCCAGGGGGGGTGGTGATAAAGATCTCCTCATCCCCATGGAAATTGAGCCATGTTCCTCACATACCTCCACTAATTCAATTTTACACAGTGTGAACAGACCTGCCAAACTTTTATTATTCTTTCTTCTTGAGAAGTTCACAGCAGAGGGGTACAGCAGGCAGAGGGGAGGGTGAGGGCCACGAGGGAGGGGTGGGCTCCCTCCTACCTCTCCCCAGCCTGATCTCGGCGATAAATGGTCATGCTGGGTGCTCTTCAGGCATGTTTCCTTTCTCTCCTTTCAAAACTTCGGGCTGAGGATGGAGGGGAAGAGAATTCTGAAGCAAATATGCCATTGCTTAGAAACACCTGGGGCAGAGGATTTTGGATTTAAGTGAGCATAAAGGAGAAAAGCACCCAGAGAGCATCCTCTGCAGGTCTGCTCGTGGAGCTTGGTTGAGCCTGGACCACAGCTTGGCCCACTCTTGGTCTCCACTCCTGAAATGACCCAGTCAGGACTCCCAGCCTTTGCCCCATTCACAAGTCTACGCCCTCTCCCATGCCAGGACCCGACTCCCAGCACACCTTAGTCCTGCCAGTGCCCATTCAGGGTCACACATCAGCACCGTCACACCTAGTCATCCCAAAATCCCCTCCAATCCAAGTCTGGGCAGTGGGAACACTTGGGGCTGTGGCAGGGAGCCGCGGGCAATGCTCTGGGGCCCTAAAAATGTTGCCAAAAGTCCTTATGATGTTCCACAGCTACTTGTCATTTGCAGCAGCATCTGCTGCTAAACCGCTCTGTAAAATCCTGACCGATCATGCAACATCTCACACAACATGGGCCAGAAAACCAAGGAGGAGCCTCTATTTTAAAGTGCATACATGACAAGGCTCCTTCAGAGAATGCACACAGGGAAACCACCCCAGGTCAGAGTCACTCTGTCTGCAAGGATGTTTCCCACATAGGCAAACACTCGCAAAAGCAAACGAGGTTGTCACAGGAGACTTGGTCTGCTGCAGCCCTAGATCTGGTCCGGTACCCACATCTGACACTGGAAAGCAGATGGAAGGTGGCCTGTCGAGGTGGCCTTTTCATCAGAATTGGAAATCTAATCCTCTAATTGCAGCTCTCTAGCTCACAAGCCACTCAGACGTGGTCTCCTGCACATGGTGCAGGACATGGTGCACATTGCGCAGGACAGACAAGATGGCAGGTCATTCTCTGGAGCAAAAATCAGGCACGCAGTTTCCAAAGGGAACCCAATTCTGAACTCTTTCTCTCAGAAACTGATCCCACATAGATCATGGATTAATGACCGAATGCAACCATTCAACCAGAGTTGGAAAAAAAAAGCAAAAAGCAAACCAAGACACAAATCACCAGGACACTTCGACAAATCTACTAATGAGGGCATGATGCAGATCTTCTTGAGTTCCCAGTGAGAGATGACAGGCAGGAGGGGATAAAATTAGGAAACTAATACATAAATACGTTGTTAGATATAAACACACAGACATATGAAACTTGGTATTGCTTGCAAGATTGAATAAAAAACTATATGGAAAAACTAGAAAGGTCTAACATGCATAAAAAGGCTAAACTTGAGGGCATTTTTAATTTCATTATTCTACACGTTACTGAAGCTTTGATGTATTTTATACTTCCAAATGGACGGATCTACACTAAGTAGTTGTAATACTTGCAGCCAAACTGGCTACTTGAAATGCAAATTAGCAACGTGTTCGAGTCTGATTTGACTTTCACGTTTAATAACTTGGGCTTTTTCCTTTCTCTCTGCCCTTTTTTTCTAATTTTGTTGCGAGATTACCCACTAGTTCTCTTTTAAACCTCGAATTACTCTTATGCATTCTCTACATTAGTTCCACACTGAAGCTATTTGTTTGGGATTAGTTATACTTACCTAACTCGAGGGGTGCTGGGAGGATTACTGGGAGTTTGCAAAGGGCTCTGACGGTGGAAAGCACTATCTAAATGCTAAGCATTACAAAGTTAGATGAGCTATTTACTGATCCCAGCAGGTAATAACCCCCCCTTCAAATTGGACACAGAAATTGAAAGAGCAGAATCCTTTTTTTGGAGAGATAAATAGCGGCAGAAGGCCAAGCCAAGGTCCACAAATAAAAGAAATCCTGAAACATCACTTAAGGTCAAAAAAGGGCTGGGTTTATTCCTGGTATGAATAAGCACTAAGCGAGCAGCAGGACCCAATGCAGGGGCAGGGTGGCTGCAGGAGGCCAAACCAGACCCCGGGGATCTCCTTTCCAGCTTTTCACAGTGCTTCCTCACTGTCCATCACACAAAGTGATGACCTAAACAGCTCATCTGGCAACAACACGGAGCTTGGCTCTTAAGTAGACAGGTAAACCGAGATCCTCTTCTTCACAAAGATGAGTCCCACTGAGGCAACGTGACCTTTAGCTGGGCAATGGTATTCGATCACTTCATCTTGCAGTAGCACCTCCAGGTCCCAAGAAGGATCAAAGCCTTGTTGAAAGAGATCTTCTACACGTACATACGAGTAGGCAACTCCTTCTTCAGGGAGTTGGACTCGATAACCCTTGTGGGTCCCTTCCAACTTGAGATATTCTATGAAATACTGTCACCATCATAGTCCCCCATTGGCTTTGTACAGACACGGATGGCCAAAACCCCACCCCAAAGATCAACCCCTATCTTCAACAACTTCACCACTATATTTATTGAGGTGGGAGGGTTAAGGGAAGCGTGGCCCCTTCCCCCGCGCAGATGTTGCACCCTGCAGCTACAGGTGAATCCCTCCCAGACACGGCCAGGACAATGCAGGTGGAGATAGAGGAATAAAGGATAGGGGTGTGGGGAGGAGGAGAAAACCATCTGTCTATATAAATGGGAGCTTTTTTGGAAAGCTTTGAGAGTTGCAGCTGCGCTACATGACCTCGCCAGCAGAGAGGTGGCAAAGACAAGCCAGGGGAGAAATCGCCCGCAGTAAAATGCAAATCCCCAGGGAACCAAAAATCAACACCCCAAGTGCACTTTGTACTGTTAAATGGGGGAAATAAAACTCAAAAGTGGAAATTTGTGCAGGCAAAAAATAAAAGGACAATGAGCCTGGCAGGAAGGGATGGGGACATGCAGAAGGATGGATCAGAGGAAGGTTGTGTGGGCAGCCAAAGGGGTACGATAGTGCCCAAGGAGATGGACAAAACAGGCAGAGGTCTCACAACTCTCAAATGAGCTATTGGACCATGAGAAGGGTAGGGGGCCAGTGATTGGGATTAAAAAGTGAACTAATTGGAGGACTGTGTGTCCAAAAGCTGGCCTAACAAGAACTATTAACTCCCCTAACAAATAACATCTCACGAAGTATTTCTCCAAAGTGGAATTCAGCAGGAAAAAGAGAGCACAAGCACCAAGAGAACATCCTGAGAAATGCTGCCTCCACCCCATGGCTGTACTCTGCCACCCAGACGGGAAACCCTCGTCCACAACCGGCAGAAAGAGAGGAGACAGCATCCCTGTCCTAGACCAACTCGTCTATATTGTTCTTTTCCCCCAGCCAAAACTATTCCATGAATTTGACCTTAACTTTTGTAATAGTTTGGGGGTGATGAACATGGCATTCTTGACTTAGCTAATGTTTGTGAAAAAAACAAGTGAAAAAAACAAAATAAATAAGCAAGCACCCAGCCGCAGACCATGCTGGGTTTCACTGTGGTTGACATTTACAGCCTACGATGGCTGTGGTGAGGCTGACAAACTGAGGCGGCCAGCGGTGCCACCGGGCAGGAATCTGTGGGCAGGGCTGTGGGGCTGGTGAGGGGCTGGGTGAGCAACCATCCTGCAGAGACCCCTCCCAGCCCACAGCATCACTGCAGACACTAACAGGCTCTTCTCCTGAAGGAGGCATCTCGGCTCTTCAGGTCATCTCAGCGGTGGGATGTGCTTGCCTAGAATTTTTTCTGGAAAGGCATAGGGTTAATCTGTGGGGGTAATGATGCTGTTCAACCTTTAATTCCCCCTCACAGAGGTAAAGGCCTTTCTGCCTGTTCTGCCCAGTTTTCTACCTGATCCTGGGCAGGTCACTCCATCCTTCTCCATCTGCCTGGACCACAGGCAAGGAGCTGCCCCAACACACACCACAGCCAGTGTGGTGGGGCTGTCATCCCAACAGGGGCCATCAGCCCCTAACTGAGCCACGATACTGGGTGGGGGACTCTTGGGAAGCACTCTCTTAATTATTCACAAATTAAGACTGGCCTCCTAAGTGGGAAAAGAAACCCTACTTCTGGAGATCAGCTGCTCAAGACATGTTTTGCCGATTGCTTCTAAGAGCAGAGAGAAGGGGTTTGCACCTCGCTTTCTCTGTGAGCATTAAGAGCACGCAGAACAGTGTTTGAGAGATAATTTGGTAGTCACAGAGGACTGGGTTTTATTCCTGAATTGAAAACTGGCTATTGAACATCATTTAAAGAACAAAATAAAAATAAAACAGCAATTTCTTTTTTTATTCTCTCCCTATCATCATCATTAACCTTCTATCTGTATAATATCCCTCTGCCAAGGATCTCTTACTGAGTCATAAAATTTTAGTGCTTAAACCTTATCAGTGCTGTGGAAGGGATTATTCTCATTTCAGAAAGAGGGAAACCGAGGCACGAAGAACTGAAATGACCTGCTCAAAGTCACACTGAAAATTATAAGCCGAGCCAGGAATAGATTCCCCGAGCCCTGAACCCAGGGAGGCAAAGCACCCACAGGTACACTGCTCTTACAGGCCAATTAGCTTTTATGGAAACGTTTAAGGAAACATTTCCTTTCACAGACTCTGCCTGCTAATTTACTCCCGAGCTTTGTCATCCGTGAGCCAGAGCGTCTTAGTTTTAGGCTGTCGTGGAGCAACTCAGCCCCTTCCCTTGCTTGAGACAAACACGCCTTCAGCAAGTAAAGACAACACAGAGCACCCTGCTACAAGCTGGTTAAAGAAAGGCTGGAAAAGGTTTTTTCTGTAGGTCTCTACCCACTAATTAAGTCTGATTGCTGAGACTTCATCAAAGCAGAAGGCTTTGCACGGAGACACAACCATGGGGAACACCGGGGCTCTGGGTGCTGAGGCAGGCTTTGCTTTCCAGCTCGCTGCTCTGCTTGAGACAGAGTCAATTTTTTTACCCAAATCTTTGGAGAGAGCCAGGAGGGAAAGGCAGGGCAAGGGGAGAAGATAGAGAAGGGCAGAAAGGATGGGAGTGGGCAAACACAGTGCTGGATGAAAGCAGACCCTTGTTTGCTTTCCATCTCTCTCTGCTGAGAAACAGTTAATAGGTTGCAAGGTTTCCACCCTTCCAGGACGGAGCCTTTTCCTCCCCTTTCGAGTGCCCCCTGCCTTCCTCCTCCAGCGACTGGGAAGCTGTGACTGCTCTACACCGCTGACACCTCGGCTGCTCTGGAAACCCATGAACTGTTTGAGAAAGGTCAGCTGGCAGCCGCTGCATCCCTTCTCCTGCCTTCCCAGCCCGGACAGCCTCGGGCAGTGCAGGAGCCCCCTCTGTAGGCAAAGACCCACATTTTCCAGCATCTTCTACTTCTTGACATGTTTTGTTTCTTTATTTTTTTTTCAGCAACACCCCTCTCTTCATCCACCCCAATCCAAGGGCTGGAGGGAGAGCAGGATTGCAGAGCTTAGTGCCAGCCCAGGACCGGGTCTCTGTTCCACCGCTCATTAATAGCTGGCCCCATTACACAAGATGTGAACCGAGGCTGGACATCCAGCAGGACACCAGATTTGCCATCAAAACAGCCCATGTCTTGCCAGTTTGCTGTTGGCAAAATAAAACAAGCCCGTCTCTGTGCAGCTCTTGGCTTCGGTACATCTTCTAGGTCCAGAGCTGTCCTCTCTCCAGCCTCTCCAAAGCAGTTGCCTATTTCTCTCCCACCTCTTTGACAAACATAAGCTCCTTGGTGCTGCATGAGCACCTTCCCAGCCCACGATAAGGGGGCCTTCATGCACTCCTTCACGGTACAACACAAGGAGACCATCCCCTCTTCCTCTGATGCTCCTTCTCCATTCTCTCTCTTGCACCTCCTCATCCCAGCACTGCACATCATCCCAGCAAGGCTCTCCAGCACTGCCACAGCCCTCTCCCCACCCAAATCACAGCCTTAAACTCAGCTCTGCTTCAAAATCACCCCATTTGGTCCATGAAACGTGCTGCAGATCAACCCCCCCCACCAACACAACCCCCCTGCACTTGCTGGGGCCAGCAGTGAATCAAGGGCAGATGAACACCAGACTGGAACTAGCTGAGGCAGAATTCCTGCCTGGATGCAAACAAGCTCCGTCCCTCCCAAAAGAGGATACTTTGTGGGGGTGGGAGGTTAGCAGCTGAGTCAAGGGCTTCTGGCAGTTGTTATCAGCCACCACTCCTACGAAACCATTTGACCACAGCTTTGAAGAGAATGTGTGAATTCACCCGTGTTTACTGCTCTCTGTTCTCACCAGTTAGAGTGCCTCCTCCTTGGAGATGCTCAGCCTGGGCTGACTCCATCCTTTTTCACAGGGCCGGCCCTTCCACACCCCTCCGGCTCAGCCACACATCCCGCGCGTTTCCCAGCAGATCCTCCTAAGGATTTGCTAACCCACAGCAAGAAACCCCCCCTGGTTTTGGGATGGTCTCTAGTTGGGAGAAACATATACCCTCACCCGCTCCTGGCCCCCTTTGCAGGAAGCCCCCCAACACACTATCGCTCACTCCGTGAAAATACAGGGTGGGGGGACACATAAAGTCAAAAAGGAGGATGATGAAGATCTAAAGTCGATTTGTAGGCACCCTGGAATAACTCAATTTCTCTGGTGTCCTGGGAGCACTTCTGTCCGAGACGTAACATTACTCATTTTCATCTGGAGAAGTTTCAGCATGTAACGAAAATATCTCAGGCTCAGTAATGAGGCAAGAAATCGTGCTTACGTAGCAGAGCAAGTAACATCACTCAACTCCCCTGTCCTTGTGGTGGAAGAAAAATGATTGGAGAATAAATTAATCCTAATAAATGTAGGGTTCTGATCAGGCATACATAACCAGCAGCGCGTCTGCAGGATGAGCAACTGATGAAGTCATTGCTTCAAAGGTGAGTGATGCAATTAGTCACTTGTAAAACATGCAGCAGAGGAGAAAATCCCCCTCCTTTTGTTAAGGAGCATGAAAATGCTCCGTGCATCGGAGTGATTTATGGGTTACAGTGCAGCAAAATTAGAGTGCGCGGCAATTAGGGTCCTTCTCCCAGAGACGAAGGGCCGGAGGGAGAGGAGTGAAAGGATGGACAGGATGCAGAAGGGCCAGATGAAGGCAAAATGCCAACGCCACATTTCTGTGCTGTTGGTTTCTTAACAGGGATTATTTCCCCTCTGCACAAATCGTTGCTGGGGGGGTGGAAAGCGGGCTCCACATGTAAAACTGGTGCCACTGAAGATGAATCAAGTCATTAATCACCAGCATGAGTATCTGTAATTAGAGCTGCCGGGAGTCACAGGAGCAAGAGTCAAAGGCTCTAACAGGATTATGGACAGAGCTGGATTGTTTTATGACTAATATTAGCAGATAAAGGGAATCTATCACGTGCTGGAGGAGGTCGGCTGATGAGCACAGAGGGCAGGGAGGAAGGCACTTCCCATCCCCAACCACCCGGCTTTGGTGTCCTCTGCACTATCTCCCCACTGCTGAAAAGGAGGAGGGCAGAGGGTCCCCACAGCATCCTCCTTGGAAGGCACCCTGAGGGGAGAGGACCCTCTCGCAGCCCCCGGGGCGCAGGCTCAGCCCCTGGCCGGGAGCCAGAGGGAGCTGGCTGACCCAGCCGTGCCGAAGAGGGGTCAGCTCCGGCACAGCTCCTCATCGTGTTCCCAACCAAGGCGCCAGCTGTTTGCAGCTGGAGGAGGCAGGCAGATGCCGAGCAGCAGCCCTATCCTCACACCGCACATCTGGGGCGAGCGGGGAGAGCCTGACCGGTTACTCGCCTCCCGCCTTGCCTGGGTGAACCAGGCAGCTTTCCTGCATCCTCCCCACCTCCATCACTGGCCATTTCTCCAGCTCCCACGCTCCCTTCTCCAATCCTCCATTCCCAACAGGCCCCGACATGCCTCTCTGTAGCCGCCCGCCTTCGGGACAGGAGGGAGCAGGGAGCTGGGGCCAGCCAGAGAAGGTGCCAGAGGACCCCACAGCCACTCCCGGGGAGGGGAATGAGCAGCCTCTCTGAGGTCTGGGGGCCCCAGCACCCAATTTTGAGCAGCAATTGCTTCTCTGAGCTCAGGCTTGAGGACTGGAAAAGGTCTGGGAGCTTTCAAAGAAAGCTGAATTAAGGAGACAACGGTCTCATGCCGTTGCCCCCAGAAAACAGGGTGCTGAGACAGGGCTCTGCTGCTGGACACCAGCCTAGGGGCACCTGGCAGAAAGAGCTCCATCAGCCATGGGGTTGCAGGATGACCACTGGTGAAGTGAGAATGCCGAAAGGGAAGTCCCCACAGCCACTGGATGTTGTTCCAGCAGGACTCAGTTTGCCCCAGGGCACCCAGATGGGATGGCCAATATCCATCTGCTTTGAGCTGCCCTCCAGTACAGAGTAGATCCTGCGGTTTCTTTTAGCTATTGCTCCCGGTTGCCTTGGCCCCTGGTGGGATGGGCACCCTCCATCTACCAAGATGACACTGACAGTGTCTAGAGGAACTGGAAATTGAGATCTGAAAATAATCTGAAGCCAAGTGTGAACTTTTGAGGCTTGGGAGAAGACATCACAGTAAATATTGCTGTACGTGAATTTGCACCACTTGCTGTTAACTGGCTCTTCTGGATTTAGAGTCCACGTGCAATTCAATTTTTAGCTGTTACTGCTGAGTGCCTCAATTTCCCAGGCTGAACACTGAAGGTGCTGAGATTTATTGATTTCCACAGATGACAGCACAGGATAAAGGAAAGTATTATCTGTGATTGTGTACAAGCTCTCCTCTCACAGCACAATCTTGCTGCTACCACCTGCACTCAAGCCTTCATTGGCCTTATGAGTGTGCCACAGAGGGGAGACAGAAAGCGGGGTCCCTCAGCCATACCTCAACACTCCTGTTCCCACCATCCCTCCAGGGGTATGTTCAGGGCCAGCACCAGGGAAACAAGGAGTAAGCCTCATTAATGTCAGCAAATTGGCTTAGCTGCATAGGACCATGGGTGTCTCTGGAGTTGAAATTCAGGTTTTCCCACTGTGGGTAATGCTCATACTGGTGAGTCCAGTCCCAAGGACAGCCCAGCAAAGGACAGCAGAATGACTACAGAAGCTGGGCTGCTACTCAGGAAGAGCCACTACCAGGCTCTGAGATGCAGTGAGGTATTCCCTACCCCAGCATCACCCTGTTCCATCAGGGTGAGTCATCAGACCACCATGAAAAACCTCAGGATCTTGCTTCTGTAGTCATGATCAGAAACTTCCTTTATTAAAATAATAACCATCCTCTATCTGTCATCTCACTGTGTCACGGTTTAGCCTTGGCAGCAACAAAAGCGCCACGTGGCAGTCCCTTGACTCTTCCCCCCAGCGGTGTGGAGAGGATGAG
This sequence comes from Thinocorus orbignyianus, assembly GCA_013400375.1. Lineage (NCBI taxonomy): Eukaryota > Metazoa > Chordata > Aves > Ciconiiformes > Thinocoridae > Thinocorus > Thinocorus orbignyianus. The sequence continues at coordinate 279,288 of VXBW01008250.1, read as the reverse complement.
AAAGAAAAGGCAGACTCGTGGGTTGAGATAAAAACTGTTTACCAGAGCAACAGGTATTGCAGGGAAACAGTAACACAGATGGAGGAGACAAACATGAGTACAATACCGACTGCACACCGCATCGCACCGCCCCGACCGCCACCGACGCCGCTGAGATGCACCCCGGCACCGCCTGCCCATATATACGCCTATGCCGTGATGTCGCCACGCCCACTTCCAGTTGTGGCCCCTCCCTGGCTAGTTCCCCGCTGGCCCTGGGCCTGGCACACATGAGGTGGAATAGCTGTGCAGGATAGAGACAGGGGAGAATCAACCCCGTCCCTGCTGGAAACCAGTACACACTGTTAATAAAGAGAAGCAAGGGCTGGAGGGAGGGCTGCAGACCAATGCCTGGAGCCAGGCTGGTATCAGCAGAACTCATGTCCAGTAGAGCTGCAGAGCTGCTCCAGGACACAGCACACAGGAACAGGAGGAGGCACTAACCCACACACCAAACGGGTCTCTCCATGAACACAGTGGTTCCCTTTCTCCAATACCCGTGGGATGCTGCTTCAGTGCAGCATCCGCAACGAGCACTGCTCTGAAACACTCATTTGGCTACAGGGGCAAGCTCATCTCACTGGCTCTGACTGGCCCAACATGACATCCTTCCTCATATACATCTCTCACGTGGGGCAGATGAAAGCATGCACTTAAATGCTTGCTGCTAAAATGATGCCCTCTGGGATGTATCAAGCCCTTCCCCACGACTGGTGTGACATGTGCTAGCAAGGAGAAAGACCTTCATTGGTCCAAATGATACCAGTTCAGAATATGAAGGTTTTTCTATCCCAGGGCTCCTGAAGACATGATGCTCATTTGAAAAAAAACCAACATTCTCTCTTCTGCAAACAAGCCCCAGCAGCAGGTCAGCACCACCCACCCCTCCCTCCGACAAAGGAGAGGTCATTGTCCTGTTCTCTGGAAGGGAAGGATTACAGGGGTTGAAAAAGTTCAGAGACAGTTGCTCCCAGCAAGACCAAGTCAACCTGATGCTGAGATAAGACCGCTCCTTAACCCCACCACACAGGCCCCATCAGTGGGAATGCTTCAGAATATCCACTCTATCCCCCATAACCCAAACTAGTCACAGCAGTATTTCCTATTATGTCTCCCTAACCTAATCTGACCCCCTCTAGGGTCTCCAGATTAATATCTGAGAAAGCTCACAAGCCCAATCACCCAATTACAGGGAGGAAAGGTTGAGCCTATCTAAACAGCATGAAATGTAACATAGACCCAGCTGCCCCCTCCCTCCCAAGAGCCAGATCTCAATCCCCAGCAAGCTGAACAAACTGGGAAGGGGTCACGAAGGAGATGGGGAGGGTCTCTCCCTGTTCTTGTATCATATGAAACCTGCAGGAGGAGCAGCTATTTTAATTGGCAAATCCCCTGGCTCAAGGTTTAATCCCTCTCCAGTTTTGCTTAACTTCCCTCAGAACAAAGCAACGTGGGGAACAGATGATGTGTCCCACCTTGAACCCCACAAGAAGAGTCTTGGTGAACAGGGAGGCAGGGGACAATGGACACGCAGCACACACAGCCCAGCCTGGGAGATGCAGGGTTGAAGAACTGGCACCACCATGTGCCATCCAACACAGATGACCCTAGGGAACGGAGTGGGTTAGAGCAGCCTTGACGCTGGCAGGATCACAGCCTAAAATAACTGCAGTGTCCCCACAGTTGGGGACGTTGAGAAGGGGTGGAAAGGTTTCAAACAGGACGGAACAAGCAGTCCCAAGGCAGCCTTTGTGCCTCCTTGGATCCCTTTCCTACCCTTATTTCCTTCCAGAGAAGCGTGGACGGACACTGTCTAACTTTTTGGATTGTAGTTCAGCCACCTGACAAAGCTGAACGCATGGGAAACCTCAACAGCAGCCAGAGGAGTGGAAAGCAGATTCCCCATCCCCTTCAGGATCTCATCTCATGCTTTGGCTAGAATGAGAGGAACATGCAAAATCTGCAGAAAGATCCTTTCCTGGCAGGGAGTCTCAGCCTGGGCATCATTCAGAGCCCATCCAAAGGGAAGACCCAAGCTTCCTCCCACAGCAGGGTCATGTTCCACCTACGGATGCCCCAAAGCCTAAATTTTCCAAGTAGCTCAGGGCTGCACTGCCAAGTGCCAGCGTTGCAAGCACAGACTGAGCTTCCCTCCAAATTCCAGCCACAATTTATTGATTAGAAAAGCCTGTCTAGTCAATAAAGGCTCCTGTGAAAAGGTTCCACTGAACTGCACTCACACGCCACGATCCGTCTGACTGTGTTAGCAGCCTTCACTTTTGATGCGTTCTGACAAGATGGATTTGTGGCCTTGACTTTTCCAGATCAGGAGAAACTTAATCCTAGAGGATAAAATTGCAGACCAGCCAAAAAAAACTACAACCCACCCTCCATGACTGGTCTCATTAACTGCCACTTAAGAAGTTCAGCTAGAAAGGAGCATCTCCAGCTGTCCTCTCTGCTTTGAGGGAGGGGTAGCTCTGAGCAGACAGCACAAAGCCCTTGGCAAACACTGTGCTCTCCAAGTGCATGACATACCCGTGGCACCATCCAGGCTGCCTCATCCTCTGCAGTCAACAGGGAACAGGCAGACAGTCCCAGCTCCCCAGCTATGAAGTGATCTGGGAGAGAGCAAAGATAACACCCACTTCTGTCCAAAAGGTGTCTGGGCAGATATTTAAAGAAAAAAAACCAAAACAAAACACACAAAAAAACCCCAACAAACCCAAACAAAAAAGCACTCCAAAACCTGGAACAACCATATGGAAATGTGAATTAATGAAATATTTCAGCAACTGACTCAGTCCTAATTGAGAGCGGAGAGTCCTCCACCTCCCTTCTGCTTTCCAGGATACAAAAATGACACTGGTAGGTGGAAATAACTACAGCTGTCCCAGTGGGAGAGAAATCAGTGAGCGTAATGGCCAAAATTAAGCACTTGTTTGGTGCTATTACACAACACATCCCAGGAAGCAGCTTCCAAAAACTTGACCTTCTCCTTCAAAGGCTTCTTTTTGACTCATCTTTCCTTTTGCTAACAAGTGAAGTGGTTCAGCAGTCAAGAAGGGTACTCTGGGTGTTGAAAACATCTCTACCCATGCACTAGTTACAAGAGAGGCAGCAGCAATGACAGCTTCCACGCAGCATCCCTGATCAGCCCAGGCTCCCCACACACAGGTGGTGGCAGAGGAAGCTCTGCTGCATCTCCATCCCCAGCACTTCAGCAAGTTAGTCCTCACTGAGTGGTGGCTGTTATCAGCCAAACACCTGCCCACCAAGAAACCAGCTGAGATCCACCAGGGAGACCACCAAGGAATGAGCAAGTAGAAGACAACCAAGCTGTGAGTCTAAAGGTGGGTCACCAACTCCTGACCACCATCCTCTGCTTCGGTGGTGTTCAAAAAATGTCCTCGAACACAAGTCAAACACACAGATGCCCCCTGAAATTGCTGCTGATCACTCCCAGGCTGAGCACTAACCTTCCTGACCACCAGCATCACTATACTGAGAGTGGCTGCCTGGTATCACAGACTGGGAGAAGAACTACTCTCCTGAAACCAGCAGAGACTGTGGTCTTTTTTCCAAAGCTCAGTCTGTGATCCAGCTGCAGAGCCTATGTCCCCTGGGCCAACTTATAAATCAAAAGTCATCTTAAAAAATGGCACCTACGTTACGATAGGTGCCATAGCGTGCTCTGGAGAGAGAGCTTTGCCTCCAGAGGCCTTTACAGAGGTAGTCAACACCATCATCCACACTCAAGATCATTAGCATCTTTAACAACAAGTAGTTTCAACATTTATGCTTTAATATCCTCCATGCTTCATTGGCATGAATTAAAACTCTGGACATTCACATATTTACCCAGCTCCTGGCGGGACCTGAAGCTCCTACAGCTTTCTAAGAGCAGTGTCAACTCCTACTACACTCTCTGCTGCCCAACCTGTTTAGAAGTCAGAACTCTAAAGGTGATTTGAAGGCGTTGCAATAGGAGTGCAACCTAGCTGTACAGAGATTGCACTGACTCCTCACTGACAGGCACAGTATTTATTCTGGCCAGATAGTTTTTCCTCTTCCTTCTCCCAGCCTATCAATGGTTCTCACATGACAGTAGCAGCACAGCTTGCACACAAGAGGGTGTGCTGGAAGTGACGGTTGCCATAGCTATATCTATACAGTCCCGGCCATCCAGGCACGTCAGAGAGATGCTCTACAGAACCAAGTTATAAATAAGATTCTCTCAAGCCTCAATTCAGAGCACTACTTGCAAGTGTACAATGCGCTAAGCCTTCTGGGTTGACCTCTTTTGTTTTCTTTTACAGACATGATACATATTCAAAAACTTCTCTGCAGAACATCCTTGCTCCAGAGATGCCTGTAATGTCGGCATGGTGACGTGCCCAGATTTTATACAACCATACCCCAAATTTCTTGACATCATTCTGCCCTGTCTTTTCTCCAGACACCCTCCCCAGCTTACTTGCCAGCTCTTCTGTGGCGTGCACAGAGGGTCCTGGTCTCCCAGGGCACTCTGACCAAGCTGCCAAAATCTGATCCTCCTGCTCGGAGGTCTACGTGATCCCCAACAAGCTCACTCAGCTGCCTGCCTTTCTCTTCTCCTCTCTTCGAGGATTACAAGCTGTTCTGGATGAGGGCTACCTCTTCTTCCAAATGTGACCGCTGCCCAGCCAAAGAGCCTCAGGAGCAGCCAGGATCCCTCGATGATGTGAGAAATAACAAAATTTGGGAGTCTCTGCTCAGACCTTACCTGGCCTGGGACACAGAACCTCAAGACTGCCAGCAGCACGGCTGTACAAAAGCCAGTAAGCGGTATGCTCTTTTGTTGTCCACTTTTTCCAATGAACACCCCACAATATCCCCTAGTGCATCAACCCAACTGCCGACACACACTCAGCTGTACAAGTGGTACCACAGAGAAGAGAGGAAACCACAGAATGGGACAGGAGAGGTAGAGCCTTGTAATCCCTCTCTTGTGATCTGCTAGGAGCAGTACAGAGCAATCAGTGCACGGTGGCAACATCACAGTGGCGCTCACCATCACCCTTAACCACAGTGACAGCAAGTGCTGCTTTCATAGAATCACAGAATCCTCGAGGTTGGAGAGGACCTTTCAGATCATCAAAGTCCAACCACCAACCTCACACTGCCAAAACCACCACTAACCCATGTCCCCCAGCACTATGTTCACCCAGCTTTTAAATACCTCCAGGGATGGTGATTCCACCACTTCCCTGGGCAGCCTGTTCCAATGCTTGATAACCCTTTCAGTGAAGAAATTTTTCCTAATATCAAATCAAAACCTCCCTGGCACAACTTGAGGCCATTCCCGTCTTATGGCTTGTTAATTGGGAGAAGTGACTGACCCCCACCTGGCTACCCCCTCCTTTCAGGGAGTTGTGGAGAGTGATGAGGTCTCCCCTCAGCCTCCTCTTTGTTTCGCTACACCTTCCCAGTTCTACCCACTTGACACTGGAGCACAAGCAGGAGGAGGTGGCTTCACGCTCAGGGAGCACAGCTATGAGATATGCTTTGCAGGGGTACAGGGCTGACCACCGTGGTGGTGGAGAATGACTGGGAGGTGCTGTGTAGCCCAGTGGTCAGCACATGGCTCCTGACAAAGGAGCAAGAGCAGGGCATGAAGCTGGGGGTATCCAGGACTTGCACCACCCCAGCCCCGCTTTTGGAGGTGAGTACCGTTCCATGATAAGGGGCTCATGCTGAAGTTAATTCACTGCCCAGCTCACTTACAATCATACAATCATCTGGGTTGAAAGAGACCCTTGGGATCATCGAGTCCAACCATCTACCCTACTCTACAAAGTTCTCCTCTACACCATATCCTCCAACACAGCATCTAAATGACTCTTAAACACATCCACCTCAGTGAAGGCCTTTTATCTGTGTCTTGGTTTTTCCTCCCTCCATCTCTCCATTCCTCCATCCCTCTCTTGCACAACAAGGAAGAGCCCCTCACACAGCTGGTGGGGAGAAGGGTCTGACTTATGAACAGTGAAGTGCCTTGAGATCCTCTCATGGCTCACACGCTGAAACCACCAACTCCACAAGCCTCCTCAGCCTCTCCTATGCAGGTGCATGGTGGCCACCCACTGAGTCCCCTACAAAGAACTGGGGCCCAGAAGCATGGCAGGAGCTCAGCACCATTCTGTGGCCCCCAGGGCTGATTGTGGTGGGGAGCCTCACCAGCCTCGGCCAGGCCCTGTTGGATAAATGCATGGTTGGAGAGCTGACAGCAAACCCACAAGGGCAGGAGGGGGAAGAAAACTGCACTAGGGAGAGGAACATCAAGAAGGGGATCAAGGAGCTCCCAGAGCTATGAAGCATCATAGCAGCAACAGGGCCACCACCCCAGGAGCGACACAAGCCCCTGCTAAGCCCACATATCCCAACCTGTCACACAGAGAAAGCCCAACTCCTCATCCTCCCCCTGCTGTGTGTGCTACAAGCACATTCAAAGACCTTTTCATTTTATTTTTAAACCTTGCATTTCACATGCTCACAGCAGCTGCCCTAACCTGCACTGCCCCCCAGGTGGGTCCGACCTCCCAGGCTGGCCCAGGAGACAGTCCAGGAGGTGTTAAACCAGGTCTGCCTGTCCCCCACCCAAGGATTTCACCCTTCATCTCCCAGGCAAAGCCTCCCCCCACAGCTCCTTGCCTTCCAACCCTCAAACCAGGGCAAGGATCCTTCTGTCCTCCCCATCACAGGCTGAAGGAGGCAGCACTCCCCAAGGAGGACCATCTGAGTGGTGGGTCTTAGCTCAAACCGGGGGACCTTCTAAGCCCTGGCCACCATGACAGGCAATGGCAATACCCCCAGGTCCCCCATCCAGCACAGGCAGGGACACAGCCTGGCTACAGCAACCAGAACTGAGACATAAAAAGCACTTTGCACTGCAGTCATATTATCCCCTCGTCCCTCCCCCTCATCCCCTTCGGAGCTTCTTAACTTCAGAAACCTCCCTCCAGAGGGGTGTTGGAGTGACAGAAAACATTTTCCAAGCCTAATATCAGTTCCAGATGTTCACAGCCATTTCAGTTTGTACCTCACCCTGTAAAACACATTTCTCCCTCTCCCTCTCTCAAGTGCAGCGCCTGCTTCGTCCATGACATCATGGGCTGGCGGCTCGGCCCCGCACACACACACGCGCTCGCGCCCTCGCCGAGAGCCCCGCGTTCAAACAAAGAGGATCACTCAACTACAAAGCCGTTGCACACATGGAGTTATGAGTAATTTCACAAGTTTTAATAAACAGTTGGGGGATGTAATTGCTCCTCCAACACAGCATCTGGCTGCCGAGCGGAGAGCTGCTCGCTTCCCGCGCACTGGTGTTGAAAGCATGGTTTGTTTCGCACACAAGGTCACCTCCTATTAGCCTCAGATGGTCCAAGGGCTGTGTTTTTCTAAGCACCACTAATAAGCCTCTTTAAAAAAGCTCATACAGCCGAGGGCAGCCGACCCATGTGAGCTCCTGGCTCCTTCCACCCCGTCCCGCAGCATCGCCGCCCCGCACAGAACCCAGCAGGGAGCAGAGGGGATGCATCTTAGACCAGCCTCAAAACTCCCTCCCCTGAGACTGCTCCAGGAAGAAGAGGAGCAAATATTTACTGGCTCAGGGGAAAGGCTACACCTTCCAGTTGCAAATCAAGGAGGAGGCCAAGGAGTGAGAGACTGGAGGCTTTTAGAGGGCAGAAGGGAGGCAGAAGGCAGGTTAGGCAGGGGCCAGGTACCATTTAGCTTGCCATGGGGTCGACGAGCAGGTTGGCATAGCTCTAACCCCAGTCAGTGCCAGGAATTCCAAAAAGAAATGGCTACAACTGCAGTAAAACAAACAAATAAAAACCCTGTACCAACACAAATAACCTACATGCTTAAATGCAAAAGATCCAAGGATGAACGGCAGAAGCACCAAGAACCCTCAAACCTTGCAGAATCCTCCCAGCCCAGTGTTGCCACGCTCTGCAGATGCCCATGGTGCACCTCCCAGCATTGGAAACAACCCATTTCTACCTGCCCATGGTCAGCAGATTGGTGGGGAAGGAAGATCTGCCAATATCCATCAAACTCCATCCACATTTCATACCCCACAACCCCCTCTCCCTAGCTGTCATTCTTCCAGGTTGACTTATTTCTAGTGTGGATGTTGCTCAGATGTGATGGAGATGTGGTGCAGCGTGACGGGTGGGTGATGGTGGTGATGGGGTACCCACGGCAGGATTTGTGGCCGGGTGAAGCACTGTACCAAGCAACATCTTTAAGAACCACAGCAGTCAGCATCTCTGCAAACCTACGCAAGGTATTTGGAAGAATCAAGTCATCTGGCATTAGGGGCCTGTAGGGTAAGAAAGGAATGAAGGCAGGAATGTTGTTTTGTTATAAACAACATAGGGAAAAAAAGGAGAGATTTAGGATTGGCTTTTCTCTTTAATTGTTAATGGGGTCATTCTGTCCCAAATGGTCCCCCAGAGCAGGGAGAGGGGAGGGCAGCTCCCCACAATGAATTCAATCACCTGTCAAACACATGGCAGTCATAAAAGGAAAATAATAATAATAATCTGTATTTCCTACTCTGGCTGCCAGGCAAAGATCCAGCCACTTCAAAAGAGAAACCCCACGTTTCCCCAGTCTGGCCTCACCTGACCAATGTGTGAGCAATCTGGAATCCCCATCCAAAACAAAGCCCCTCCTTTGGTGGCTTGTTTTCTTTCTCCGTTACTGGAGGGTGCCCCTCCAAGATAAAGAACAAGCCTTCTTCCATGCCGGGAAATGGGAAACATAACCCAGGGGCCACAGCCACATTGGGCAGCTCTGGAAGTGGATGCTGGCAAGGTGTAGGAGAAAGCCCCACTGGGACAGGACTGCTGTATGAGCCAGGAATCAGAGCTCCTTCTTTCGGGGGTCTCCACAAACAGCTGGGGGGCCCCCAGAACGTAGGGCTCTGGCTCTCTCCAGCAGGAAAAGCTCAGCTCTTGCAGCACAAAAATTTTGGATATGGTGGTAAGAGAGGCGGCAGAAACAAAATAGATGGCCCTGAGATGAACAGAGAGGGTGAAAACTTCCCTGTGGCTGTGAGCTGGAGTAGTTTCCTCTGCGGCAACTCATGGCAGCAGAGAGCTTTAGTCCAGTGGGTCTTATTAAATTAGTGAGGAGAAGAAAAAAGTCACCACCACAAGTAGAGAAAGCTTCCAACCAAAACCTAAGGGGTGCCCTTATGCAACTCCTGATCTTACTCTGAATGACCTTCCAGAAATTGCCTTCCCGAGAGGGTGAACACAGACAAGCATCTTCTCAGGATGTCTGGGAAGCCCCTGCAAGATGGCAAGAGGGAGAGCAGGGTTCCTCCCTCCAATGCCAGCCACATCCCTTGTCCTTGCAGGCAGCCTGGACGTGTGCCTTGCATAAGCTCACCAGGCTCCCCCTTAAAACAAATGAGGTTTTTAATGACCCAAAGCAGTAGCTGTCGCAGAGCCTTGCTCCAATGATGGGTGGAAACTCTCTTTCTATGTTCCCTTGCCTGGAGGTTTGAAATTCAGTACTGACAGTGTCTGGGGGAAGGAGCTCCTCACACAAAGGTAAATCTCTGCTTTGGTCAACAACACTGGCCATCCCTGACATGTCACATGAGCTTCTTTAACAAACAACATCCAAAATCCTTGAGCAAAGAGCAGTAGAAGGTTTTCACCTGGCTTTCCACGCAGCGGTAGCATTGCTCACGATCTCAAGTGTAATACTGAAACACATCATTGATTCATCCAAATCAAACCCCATCCTTCATACCCCTTCACCTTGCCCAGCAGCTTCTGGAGCATGACCTGAATTGCTGACAAAGCCTTGGCAACGCACAGAGCACTCAGGCCAAGCATGAGCTGGGAATCAAGCTCCAACCCACGGAAGTGTCGGGTTTCCCTGGAGATATTCTGTGCTGCATATACAATCCCTCCAAATACTACAGGCTTTAAGTTACTTCAGTAAGTGTGCAAGGCAACCTAAAGTGTCCTTTCAAAGGCTGGCATGCAATGCAATACTCTCTGGAACTGACGGGTAAAGCCCTCGAGTTGTTGAGGGCCGACCTTCCTCCTACACGCACCATCCTGCAGCATTTCAGACTGATCAGATCAAACAGCTGCTTCAGTCAGAAACTCCAACTCACACCTTTCCTACCCCAAAAGGGCAAATCATTTTCCTCTGCCAGGCTGCCTTTTTGTATTTCCCCATCCCCTCAAATACCCATGTTTGCAGAAACCTTCAGAAACCTCTCCTGAAGGGAGTGACATCGCAGTTTAGGCTGGGTTGGCCAATGACAAGATGACAGATACTCTCTCCTACCTCTTGCTCCATGGGGAGGAAGAAGAGAGATAAACAGAGCTATGAGTCTAGGGAAAAACTAAACTAATTTCATGAAATATTAATAACAGAATAAAAAGGAAATAACAAAATAGATACTATATATATAAATAAATACAAAACCATATAAAGTTCCCAGGAAGATACTACTGGCAGGGAAAATCCTAGACTAGACTCAGGAACACAAATGGGGAGAAGGTCCCAGCTATGTGGGGTGCAGGATGTGTCCCCATGCACCCCTGGCACCCAGAGGAGCTCACCCTTGCTGCTGCACCCACCTGTGTATAGGTCCGTGTCCGTGTACTCATCCACCTTCTTGTGCTGCAGGACGTAGTCAGACACCTTCGTCCCAATGGCAGGCTGCACGTCCAGCCACTCCAGAGAGACCACAGTGCTGGAGGGCTCCACGCTGGGGGAGAGCCGTAGGCTGAGCAGCAGACAGGAAAGAAACCAAGTAAGACATCAGCTCCCTTTTTGGAGATGAATCCACCTCTACAGGGAGCCCCTAGCAGGGCTCACATTCATGCACAGACCCACAAGACAGGGGGCAGAAGGGGAGAACGTGTAGGTGAGCACAGAAGAACAGTTGGAAGTTAAGGTGGGTGTATCCTACGTGAGACCTTACCTCCCCCTGCCTCTATAAAAGCCTTGGTCAGGCAACTGCAACCACACAACCCCAAATATCCCATCTAAAGGAACCTCCATCTCCTGGGAGAACTACCAAACTTCAGTAGCCCTGTGGGGAACCGGGGACCAGAGAGACAAGAGAAGGGAAGGATCCAGCTACAACCTTTGTGCAACCCAGCAGGGCTGAGTCTCCAGGAGGGGAGGGTCCGGTCTGCGTTGCCAGCGAGCAAAAGTGAGGGAGGGAGGGAGAGAAGGGGCAGGTGTGGCTGTGAATTTACCCAGCTGCGAGTGAGCAAACCTCTGGTGGGTGTGAGCAGAAACTAAAGCAGGGCAGCTGTGCAGGAGCTCCTGCCCGGAGCAGGGGCCACGTAAGCAGTGGTGAAGGCAGAGCTCCTGGCCGTGACAGCATCCTCTGCTCTTTGCACTCGAGTAAATGGCAACGCAAAGTACAGGGCTACGGACAGTCCGGCTCCAAATGTGTGAGCATATTTGTTGAACTCGGGATGGGAAATGAATCCCCTCCGAGGATACTGGCTCACTAAGGTGTTCTGCTCCTTGTGGATCGCTGGAGCCAGTCTTCCTGCTTTCTCAGCTAATTTCCCATCAGTTTGCTCCCGATTTGCTCTCGCTCTGACAAGCCACAATGAATTGCACTGTAATTCCATTTCTTTCAGCATTAGAAATCCCACTCTACAAGCCCTGCTAATCAGGTGATGAAAATCTATAAGGAAACCTTCCAGGGCCACAGCCGGAGCCAGGATATCCTAAAGGCATCAGTCACACAGCGAGGAGCGCTGGCCGGCGGCCCCAGGGCTCAAAGGCAAGGGGAAGGAGGTTGCCCATGGGTAAGGGGCCAGTGCCAGGGGGCCGTGACCCATGGTGGGGCTCACACCGATACGTACACAGGCGGAGGGAGAGGGCTGCAGTTCGGGAGTCCGTTCTCATCGAAGGCGTTGAGGTCACACCTGCACCAGTCTTCGATAACATCGCCTTTCCCCGAGCACCAGTATGAGCTCATCAGGGCTCCCTTGAAAGCCTGATGTGAGAACAAAAAGGGTGAACACGTGCGGTAAAGACTCAGGGAAATATGGCCAGTGGCTTGGCCATGTGGTGCTGAGCATCAGGGGTGGGTGTACACAGAGCTTGAGGATTGGGAAATACTGGGGAGATCCTCCCCAGCTCTGCCATGGACTCTCTGCATGGCCCTGGGCAGGTTCCTTTACCTCCCTGTGCTTTAGCTCCCGCACATGGAGGGATGCTGGTTCATCCTTGGGTGCATCCTTAGGGATCTCCTGTGATGGAGGACCAAGCTTCCTGAAGAAACACCAATCACAGCCCATTTGGGACACTGGAGATGACACGGAGGGTACCTTTACACTGCAGCTGTGCACAGTGAAACTCTTCCACCAGCCCATCCTGCCGCTATTTCTGTCCTAAGTAATTTCTACACGCCCAACAGCACAGAGCGCATCCAACCTCCAACTGCTGCTTCATTCATTTGCATAAGGAATACTCACTAGCAAAATAGCAGTATCTTGAAGAAAAAAATAAAATCCTATAAATTACTTGCAGGGTGTTCCCCAACCAGGCACTGTCCCCTCTTCAGCTTGTCCCCACCCTGACCAGGAGCCATCCCGATGGCTCCCATTGATGCCGATGGATCACCAGAACAACAGCTGTCCATCTGCTGGGGTCTGAGCCTGAAATGCTTTGATTGAATTCCAAAATCCCTCCAGGTCTAACCCTGTGGTGTCTTCCCTGTGCTCATCCCACAGCTGGGGGTGCTTGGTGTTGGTCCCACACTGCAGGATGGGATGTCCCTCACTCCATACACAGCTGTAGGTCAGACCCCATGGTGGTTTCTCTGCTACTTTTGCCTGCTGTGGCTAGTTAAGTCTCCAGTCTGGAAGAAAACATCTCTCCACACACACACACACATGACCAATACTCAACCGAACCCTGGGAAGCCACAAGACCCTGCTAAGAATAATAACACCAAAACTTCATCCCCTGAAGCAGACCTCTTTGTAATGCTTTTGACCTTTCAAAAGACACGTTTCGGAGCCGAAATGCCTTCACAGGTCCTCATCCACGTAAAGCAGCCTCTCTGCCAGCCTTCCATGCAGCCCAGCTCGCAGCAGCTCCTCTGTTCCCAGCCGCCTACGGATGCCTGGCCCTGGCGATACCGCCCGCGCCGCCAGGTTACGCCTTAAAGATAAAACCCTGTCCTTTGAGGAGGACAGGGATGGCTCCAGCCGCTGCGGGATTTAGTAGAAAACTCTAGGAAAAGCGCCATCCCAGGGAGGTTTCTGAAAAGTGGAGGTATAAATAGAGTCTGACGTCAGGGCTCCCATTGTCCCGGGTTTTGTCGCTCTCCCCAAACACTCCCCCAGCACCTTTAACCAGGCGCCTCGAGGCTCTCACCTCTGAAACATTTTCTGCTTCCAGGCATTTACAAAATAGGACTGTTCCAGAAGGGGGAGGGAAAAAAAAAATAAAAAGGAAGAAGGAAAAAACATGTGAAAGAGAGAAAATGTGACGTTATTCTATTTTCTTCTTTAGAATGTAATTGAAGCACTGGGCTGGAAAGGACATCTCAAAGTAATTGGAAAGCAGAGGAGACAGAGAGGAGTTTATCTGACACATGGATAAATGGGTACAGACACAATTCCGTAGAGAGCAGCGGGTCTGTGCAGGATAGAAACAGAAAGCAATGCACAGAGGTGGATGAGGAGCATGTGCTCTCCCCAGGAAGCAGGACAAATCCATGTGTTGTAGGTGCGTGTGTGCACAGACATGTACCGCGGGTGAAATCAGATGTTGGGTGATCCCTGGAAGAGCTGTACCATCACACCTATGGCACCACTCTGCTGTTACCCTGTCCCCAGCTCCAACACTGCTGCTCTGCAGGCTCCCTGGTCCCTAACCCAGCTCCTCCCTACACATCCCCAACCCCAGGAAGGAATCCTGCCCGCCCCATCCATGCCCTTTAGCCAAATCCAATAGTCAATTCCTTCCTTCTGTTTTCTTTTTTTTTTTCCCGATGGTAAGTGCAAAGCTGGATGAGCAATCCCCTCTGCTCTGCCTGCCCAGCCTTGTGCATGTTTTAATTAGATCCTGCAGGTACTCAGCCGTCATCTGCCTTGTGTCAACCTTCACACAAACAAGGTTAGCTAATCGATGCGTCCTTCAATTGCACTCATTAAGCCGAGCGCACCTACGTGCACTAACCGGGTTACTCAGCGCACGGCTGGCCCCAGAGCTGGCTGCTGCCTCTGTCCCATTTCCAGCAGCCAGCCAACACTGGGATGGCCGAGCAGCCAGGACTTGCTTCCCCTCACTTTCCAATGGGATTTCTAGCCAGTGATTTCCAGGATTTTCCCATCAGCTCTGGGGAGCATGTGTTGAAGGGTAAGGAAGTGTCAAGAGTAAATTGATGGGGGGAAACAAGATTATGCAGAGAGAAGGGATGAAGGTCTTCACATACCCAAAGATGTTCAACATCACTTCAGGAGGATAAATGGAGGCTCTCTGTGAGCTTTGAGGACTCTGGTCCTTTCAGCCCTGAAGCTAGGTACAGCTTTCGATGTAGATCACACATAGCTCACCCTTCCTTTCCCCACCTTCGCTGCCTGGTCCAACAGCTCAGGAAGACCAAGAGAACGGACAAAAGATGCAGCAAAGGTGCTGAGACCCTATCCTGTGGGCATCTGCAGCCTTCAGGAGAGCTGCAGATGGGATACACAGGGACATCCCTGGTCTGTGGTGGCAAAGGACAGCCTTCCCCTCCTACCTTGGAGTGGAAGGCACCTCCACATCTCTTGTCCTTCCCTGCCATCGTGCTTGGAAATGCACAGCAAACACTCTCCTCCCTACCAGGAGACAGCAGGTACAACAAGAAGACTATCTCCAATATGACCATCCATCTCTGCATCAAATGCTTCACCAAGGTGGTCACACCAAGCTACCAAGCTGGGAAAACCCAGAAGGTTCAGAAGCCTGAAGGGTTTCCCAGGAGCAGCCCTGCCTGCTGGGGATGGCAGAGTGGCCCTCGACACCTCATCCTGTGCTTGCCAACCACTTCCCAGGATCTCAATGCCCCCCTGTGCCCCCAGGCAATTTTATCTTTCATTTTAAAGTATCCAAATTGTATTGTTTCCCTGTGAGTCAGCCCATTTAGTTTATGTCCTTCAGTGCCAGAGGGGAAATTTATGAGATGAGAAACTGGCTTGAAACGTTTATTTTCTAGATGACGAGTCATGCCATTAGATATATAGCATTATGAATCATAGGAACAGCATCTAATTTGCTCTTAAAGGTATAATAGGTCTGACTCCCCACACCCATACGCACACATATATTGGATTGATAGTTCCCCCATAGGATGGCTAGTTCATTTGTTTTGACATGAGCAAGACTTACAGGACCATAAAATCCCATCTTACCATAAGTTAAGCCTATTCATAAAAAAAATATTAGGGAAACGAATGATCAGCTAAGCACATTCATCCTACACTCCATTGCATATGGATCTTTCTCCTGTTGTTATTTGTGCTCAGGGGGAGGCCATTTGGCCCCGTTTTATAGCTAAGACGCTCTGCAACAGAATATAGAAGAACATTTCCTTTGTCCTCTGTTAGACCTGGCTGATGGAGGGAGAAGCATTAAGTTATTTCTGACTGTGGGTTTTCTGTTAACATCCCTGGAGAGGTAAATTACAGGACATGAAGGAACCTTTCAGATCAGCATTTGCAGGACTCAGCACGCACCACAGGGCCTGGTGTTTCCAGATGAGGTACTGGAAAGGGCATGTGTTGGGTTGCTTATCTGCATTTCAACATCTGGTCTTCTCCATGGCTGATAGGGAGAGGAGAATCTGGCTCAATTTTTTCTTTGAGTCTAGGTCTCTGTGTGGTTGGTATGCACACCTCAGTTTTTGAAGAAATTAAAAAGGAAATACAGAGAAATGAAAAAAATAACTAGAAATGAGCATGAAGGCTGGACACTGGAGATAACCTAGAAGGTGGCTATTTAGTACCTTTGGGGCTTTGCGTTAATTTCCCTGGTCTTTGTTTGCTTGTTTGTCTTTCTTTTTCTAAAGGTAGAAGGAAGAGAAGAGTGGAAGCAGGCTGGGTCATGCCAGCAGACAGGCTCAGCCCAATGTCCAAGGACACGGTAGCCAAGGGAGACATTCTATTCCTTCCTGTTTGCAGGATGGAGATGCTGCTTGCACCACAACCACCACCTTCCCCTGGTCGCCAGCAAAACCAGTCACCCAGCGATGTCATCCCATATGGTGCCTGATAGAACTGGGCCACTGACTGGAGCTTCCAGGTGCTGCTGTCCTCCAAGCAGCCTGTAGATAGCAATAGAAATATTGACCATTCATCAAGGGAAAGAAGATTATGGGATCCAGGCTCCAGCAGGGATTTTGCAGCCTGAATGGGATGCTACCGTGATGATAAGGTGGCTGAAGGAAAAGCTTTCCATGCCCTTACAGTAATGCTGAGTGCAGTTCACAGGAGATAAATGCTGCTCCTTGGTCTAGACATCTCTGGGAGGAAGAAAAAGAAAAAAAAAAGAGGAAAAAAAAAGGAAGAAAAACTAAGGATTTCCCAGGCCAGAGACTCTTTCCAGGATCATGCAGTTCATGTCTGAAAGCCTGCTCCAGGTTCACAGCGAAGGAGGATGAAGTTTCCCTACTGCTGTTGGCAGGTGATCTCATCTTTGTGCTGCTCACACCCTCCCTGCCTCCGGCTGCAGCTCCCCGGGGAGTGGGATCACCAGCACTTCATCCTGGGAAGGCACATCAGCAGTTTACCGGAAAGGTCAGGGTGCTGGAAGGGACCCAGGGTGGGCAGCATCCTGATTTCTGTTATTTATGGGATCCGAGGGAGCAGCAGAGGACACTGTAAAACCTGGCAGCGGGGGAAATAAAAGCCTTTGGGCTGCAGCGAGAGTCCTGTCCAGGGGAGCCGGCTCTGCTTTCACACCTCGGCTACAAAGCTCCCCATTATGGCCCGAGCGGGGCCGGTTACAATGCGGCTATTCTTCCCGGGAAACGCGAGTCAGATGTGGGCTGGAGCTGCAGCAGGATGCTCCGAGTGCGCGAGGAGGAGGAGGAGGAAGAGGACAAGGGCCAATTAGCTGATGTTAAAACAAAGCGAAAACAAATCAAAACAAATAATAATATCGATTCCCCCACACTCCAAAACAAAACAAAAAAACAACAACCTCTCACCTCAACAATACAAACGCTGTCCCCGTTCGCTCTGGCTCCCTTTCAGCTTTGGCAATGGAAAAAGAAATCCCTGGCACTGGTTCTTCACGCCTTCAAGGGGCTGCTACGGGGAAGCCGTGTATGTGCAGGGAGGATCGTTGTCCTCCAGCAGCTCTGCTGAACGGTGCTATACGGGGGTCAAAGTGAGCCCAAGGCTATGGGGACACCTCTCGCCCTGTCCCCATAGCACCCTGCAAAGCCTCACCCTCCTCCTGCCACCCCAGATGGGCAGAGAGAACATCAGGAGGACATTTTCAGCCCTGGGGGTGATGGAAGGGCCCAGACATCTGCCCTCTGGAATGGGATTCAAGGGGTACAGCCAAACTCTGTCCTGAGAAATGAGTCCAAGTTTGACTTCTCCAGCCTCTGCCTCAATTCCTCTGTCCCTTGTCCGCAGGTGTACATTTCTCCCAGTCCTGCTCAAGACTAGGACCGGTCTCCAGCCATGTCTCTGGTCTCCACTTAGGGAGCTTTATTTCATAGAATTGTAGAATCATAGCACGGTTAGAGCTGGAAGGGACCTTAAAGACCAGAGAGTTCCAACCCCCCTGCCCTGGGCAGGAACACCTTCCACCAGACCAGGTTGCTCCAAGCCCCATCCAGCCTGGCCTTGAACCCCTCCAGGGATAGGGCAGCCACAGCTTCTCTGGGCAACCTGTTCCAGTGCCTCACCACTCTCACAGCAAAGATTTCTTCCTAATATCTAATATAAATCTCCCCTGCTGTGGGAACATGGGGTCTTGAGCTAATAGTGCTGAGCTGCCGGGACACTGGTCAGTGGTGGCCATGCTCTGCTCAGCAAGAGATGGCTCCTTGGGATCACTGGGCAGCCAAGGGGTGGGAAGAGATGGGGAATTTTGCTCTGACTTTGAGAGCTGCTGCCCCAGTGGGTGACCCAGGAGGGGTTTCACAGGCACAAGCACACGGTGACCCATGCACAGGCAGTGAAGCAGCTCTCACTGATAGTTTGAGACCTGCCAGGGTCCCAGCCAGGCACCAGGATCCTGCTGAGACCGATGGGGCTGGCAGCATGGGGACTGTGCCCCACAGCGAGCCCCTGCATCAGGGCCTGCGTGCAGGAGGTTGTAGCTGCAGGCAAATGCTGAGATCTCTCAATTTTCCAACTAAATCAAGGTCCTAAGGGTCTTCTAAAAATCCAGGCATCCATTTGTCTCCTTAAATACAAACAACAGGGGTTTGAGTCCATTTCCCACTAGGAGTGAGACTGATCTCTCTTGTCCCCCTTCCCCGCATCGCCCTTGCCAAGCCACCCTCTAAGCACTTCCACAGCTGGCCAAGCTGCTCTGCAGGAGTGACTTTGTGTTTGTTTAGGGGGTTTTTTGGGAAAGCAACAGACCACAAACAGAAGGGACCATGCTGACCCCTTCCTCCCTACCACTGGCCACAGCTGCCCTGTGGCTCCGGCCATGTACAGATGCATCTCCACCAAAGGTGCTCCTGGTTTGCACTGAATCTTCCAGGTCTTGGTGTCGCTCCCCAGGCTGGTGCTGGCAGTGGGAGGAATGGGGGAAGCAGGACCTCTCCACTCCTCCTGTGTCTCTCAGAGTTAGCTGTCCAGCTCATCTTCTTGTAGCCCAGCCAGGGGTCATGGAGGTCTGCAGAATATGCAAACCCGGGGTCTTGCTCTCTCAGCCTACCCCTCCTGGAGGATTCCAGGGCTATGCTGGACAGTTGAGATGTATGCTGCCCATCCTGTGGGGTGAGGGCAGGCAGGGATATGTTGATGGTGGAGGAGGAAGGCCACCACAGCCTGGCACTCTCACTGGGGTGATGTGCAGCTCTCCTCTCCTCTCCTCTGGCTGCACAATGTTCACCAGAGGCAAATCAGCCATTGTCACTGCATCTCCCTTCTCTTTCATCACATGTGCTCAACAACATCCTGCCCTCAAGGTTTTGGGGGGATTTTGCCTGCAGAAAGCACCTCCAATGGACAAAAACTCTTTGCTGTTATTCCTGGCCAGCCACTGACACTGGGGGAGGTTTCTTCCACAGGCCTGCAATAGCAAATCTCCTCCAGCTTCATCTGGGGACAGTAACAGAGGGACCACTCTGGTGTCTGCACTGCTGCAGAGCACAAGTGAGACAGAAGACAGATGTGGATATCCAGATAAGTCACTGCCAAGGCCACAGCTCTCTGTCTCTCTACATCTCTTGAACTCATGGTATGAGCATTTTGGCTTAAGTGCAATAGAGCCATGACAGCCATGGTGCTACAAACCTTCTTGGACTAGTTTAGTCTCACCAGCTGACCAGAATCAGCAGAGAGCACTCCAGCATTGCCTCCGCTCCAGCAAGCACTCCTTCCTCTTTGAAACCTTCTACCCACAGCCACATCAGTCATGATAGCTATTAAAAAGCCAATCAACAAAGCCTTTCAAAAAGTGCTTGGACTTTCAAACACATCTCCTTGACCATGGGAAGCTCCTTTCCCACCTAGTGCTGCCAAAGTCTCCAGCCATGCTGCAGCTACCAGGGACTGAGTAAATTCTCTGACCACCACCATTATGCCGTAGGCAGAAACAGGAACATCTCCTGGCAGGGGGTTAATGTGTAAAGTTTTCATCGCACACAAGAAGGAAAAGAAGGGCCATCATACACTGCTCCTCCCCGCCATGCTCGAGTGGGACTGGGGAGACAGACCTGGCTGATCACACACAGCTCAGAGCTTCCAGCATAAATGCCTCCAGGCAAACGCTCCCTGGGCAGTAAAATGCAAAACCTGACTCCTGGAGCCCTTCAAAATTTCACACCCTTGCTTCAAAGCAAGAAGAAAACAGCAGTTCCCAATGACATGGAAATAAAGAGTCTTCCAACTTATATCACGTGGGCAAAGCAGTATATTTTCACCTAATCACCCTCTTGGAAATGGTCAGTTTTAGCTGAAATCAACCATGCACGCATAGAAAAATCGCAAATCAGCCTGAGGCAGACACCCAGCATGGAAACTTAAAGCCCGGCACTTAAAAGAGTCTGGCAAGGTCATCAGCAACCGAGAACATGGCCTTGTACCATGCGGTAGTTGTAAATTTTTAAAAGTGCGTAACTCACTGCACCAAGGCAGATGAAAAGACAGAACTACTAAAAAACCTATACATACTGAAGTGGGCAAAATGTCTTTACCTGCGTCATGCCTCATCTCTGCTGCGAAGCTGATATGGGAAAACTTTCAGCAAACTTTATAGATGTTGGCCTCCAGCATATTAATGTCCTTGCTTTCTCTCTGTGTAAGTATCTATGTGGACACACGCAAAGAGAAAGGTCTTCATTGTTTACAACTATTATTTTTCTAATACTACAGGGGAATTGGGATCTCCTTGCAGTTCCCATAAGGTGGCATTTGCTGTATGGATTGAGCATTATCCACATCAACGGGGAAAAGCAGGCAGGGGAGCGCTCGGCTGAGGATGCTGTACTTGGAGGTGCAGGACTTGGCTCAGCCCAGGCATCTGCACATCTTCTTTATGCCACAGGCAAACACCCCTCTGCTTGAGCCTGGGACCGGACCTCCCAGGACCCCCAGACTTGATGCTGAAAAAGGACATTTCATCATCCAGCCCGTATGTGAGATGTTCCTGACAGAACCTACCCTTTGGAAGCCTATCCTGGTGCATAAAGTGAGGAATCAGAACAGTTTAGGTTGGAAGGGACCTTAAAGACCATCCAGTCCCACCCCCTGCCCTGGACACTTCCCACCAGAGCAGGTTGCTCCAAGCCCCTTCCAACCTGGTCTTGAACCCCTCCAGAGATGGGGCAGCCACAGCTTCTCTGGGCAACCTGGGCCAGGGTCTCACCACCCTCAGAGTGAAAAATTTCTTTGTAAACTCTAATCTAAATCTCCCCTCTTCCAGTTTGAAGCCATTACTCCTTATACTTTCACTACAGCAGTTCAAGCCAGTGGTTTTCCAGCACTCTTGCAGTGGACTGTGGCACACTCTGGGTCACGGTGATGCTGCTGTGATGGTGGCAGAAAAGATGACCCTTTCCCCTTCTGTGGTCACCCTCCCTCTTCACACACCAAGGAAGGCCATGCTCCTGCACCCACAGGCATCCCTTGTCCCCGAGCTCACAAGAAGCATGGGGACACCTCCTCACTCGTGCAGTGCTAATCCCACACCAAACCATCCTCACTGGGGCACGGGCATGGCTACCATCAGCTCCAGCTCCTCCNCTCCTCCAGAGAGGCGGGGGCAGCTCTGCCCAGCCCAGGCCACCCAGTAAAACCTCCCGTGCCAAGAGGTGAGGTTTGTGTCACGGTGGCAGCGGGGGATTACAGCCCCCAGGCACCAGAACTTGTTCCTGCTCGCGGGGTCCAAGGGCAGGAAGGGGAGGAGAGAAATAAATATCCTACAGGAGAGAGGTTGATGGAGAGAAGGAAGGTGGGGAGGAAGGCATGGAAGGAGCAGGACAGCAGATAAGATGATGGTTTTAAAAAGTGAGGAAGAAGGGGAAAGGAAAGTGCTGGAGGTGATGCTAGACAAGGGATTAATGTTGAGGGAATGGGAATGGCCAGGAAAGAGCAGGAGGGACATGGAGGGCAAAAAGCCGTGGATGGCTTTGGATGGGCTGCAGGGTCAGGGGGATGAGAGGGTTTGCCATCAAGGGAAGCCCACTGCCAAAATATCAAGAGCCAATGTGGCTGCATGGTGGGGGTCAGAGAGGACAGCGCGCACCCATCTGCCCCCCACCCCAGGACCCACCACTGTGGATGGAGCAAGGTAACCTGTCCTGGCATGCACTGCTCACTGCCAGCCCCTGGTGTCCCCTTAGCACTTGCTCCAGCATCATCCTCCACCCTGCAGCCACCCAAATCTCTAACCCTGCCACCTCCTACCCCAGCCCCGCTGGTGGAGAGCACCCTGGGGTGAAGGGGAGCAGGGTCACACGCAGCAACAGGCTCCCTGGGGGGACCCCTCCACCTCTGGGGGAGCAGGTGGAGGGAGGACGAGGATGGACACATGGAACGCAGCCCTCGGGAAGACGACAGGGGCTTCTCCTGCCTCTTCCCTTTTGTTTGTTTGCCTGTTTGTTTGCTGGTTTTCCCGGCGCCTCAGCAGAAAGCACAATGCGGGCTGCACTCCAGCTGCAGCTGACGGGGCCAGCCCTCTGCAGGAGCCAGGGGAGGGAGCGAAGGAGGCTCCTGCTGCTGCTGAAACACAGGATCCAGCTCCCCAAGCATGCCTGCGGATGACAGGTGAATGATGATGATAAGGGTACCACCAAGGCCAGACAGACAGGATGGCATTGCCACCTGGGTGCAGGGCTCGAAAGGGGAGCTGGTGGTGAGCAGGGTAGATGGATATCCCCCAAATCCTGCTGGGCTCTGCTTGCTTTTGCTATTACTCCTTCCCTGATGATTAACCTACCTCTCATACCCCAAAAGGAATTGTCTTCCTGCAGATTGCTACTGGGGAACGTCTCCTTCTTGCCTGAAGGAAACCAACTTCCCCACTGGTTCCTCTGCCTCATCACTGCCTTGGACATGCTGATAACAGCAGGTTAATGTCTACACAAGAATTGCCCAGAGGGAAAAGCAGGCATGGGTGGGAAAAGGATGCAGGAACAGAAAATACAGTGATAAAGAGAGTCTGGGGAAAAGAGCTGGAAGGGGAGGCGAGCTGAGGTATGGAAGTCAGACATGGCTGCATGGAAGAGCCAGGAGGGCTGAAAAGCAAGACCAAGAGATAGACAAGAACAGATAGCCCTGATAAGGTACTTGGATGTCAGAAGCACGGGGAGTCTTTTGCCCTTGGATCTGGGATGGGGTGAAGCACCATTCCTGGTGGTCACACCTCCATGTGCTAGGACTGCTTCCTGACCTGCAGCCCTCTGCATCCCACCCACAGCTCCTGCGTGCTGGCTCACTCCAGGTTTCTTAATCAAGTGCAGGCTCAGTGCTAATAAGTGACTTTAAGCAGGTCTGTCATTTTTGGACTTGGGACCGGGGTCAGAGGGCTACGGAAGGGGATGGGGGGGGAGCAGCAAACTGGCAAAGTGGGAAATCAATCTCCAGAGGATGAAGATTGAAGCTCTTGCAGGAGGGAGAGGGGTCTAGCCCCAGGGAAGGGTGACCTCCAGCTCGACTGGTCCCTCCTGGAGTAACAGTGACCTCCTGTGGCTGTGGGACTGTCCCGAGGGGCTGGTATATTCCCTCTGCACTGACACTTTATAAAACCACACTGCAGGGCTCTGGCCACCCTTCACAGGGCTTTGGCCACCCCTCGCACAGCCAGCACCTGAAACCTCAGAGCCAGGAGTGAGAGACTGACCCGACACCTGGCTGCTAAGACCCCTCCACAGGGGGACACATCCTGAACACCAGGGTCTGCTCTGGGTGGATGCCACAGAGGACCGTGGCCTCAGCTTCACTATTCTGAAGGCAGGGAGACATCAGTCAGCGAAAGCTGGGGGTGGTGGGCAGCAGGACCTGCCAGCTCCATCACTGACCTTGTCCTCAAGCATTTCTCACCAAACATGCCCACAAAAACACTGCCCTGCTCCAGGGAACCCAACATTTATGCAGAGACTCAGGAAGGTGGACTTGAGAGGTGATCCAAGGCAGTATCATAGTGGTGGAGCTGGTCCACCACCTCACTCACCTCCCTGGTATCGTTGTCCTGGATCAGAGCGTACAGAGGCACCACTCGGTTGATCTCCAGCAGAACTGGTGTAGGGCTGAGCTGCTCCTTGCCAGGGCGCCGGCACAAATGGCAAGTGGATGGGCAGCGGCCTTTC
The DNA here is from genome assembly GCA_013400375.1 of Thinocorus orbignyianus. Taxonomy (NCBI): domain Eukaryota; kingdom Metazoa; phylum Chordata; class Aves; order Ciconiiformes; family Thinocoridae; genus Thinocorus; species Thinocorus orbignyianus. The sequence continues at coordinate 255,209 of VXBW01008250.1, read as the reverse complement.
TCCTCGCAGTGAATCTCCACACCTGAGATGAGGTGGTCATCAGACAGCATCTGTGCCGTCAGCAGGCCTGAGAGATAGGTGATGAAGGGCATGGATTTCAACTCCTTCTTGTTTCCGAGCTCCGTTGTTTCTGGTTTAGGGAAAGGGAGAAACCAAACAACATCAAATTAATTTCAGCAGAGTTATCCCAACCCAAGCTTTGCTGTAGACAAGATTTATCTCCTGAAGGTGTAGGCCAGGTGGGAGCATGAAAGCAGAAAGGTCAAGAAGAGGAGAAAATAAGGACCTGCTGGTCACTGCTTGGTAGCAGGTAAAAAGTGCAAGCATCTCCAGCTTCCTGTTTTGTAACTTGCATGTTCATGTTCTGCACATCAAAATGAAACAAAACCACCCAAGTATATCTTCCCTACCAAAAAACCCCAAACTTCTCCAAAGTGACTAGGCCAAAGAGCTGAGTGCCCTCATCCCTGCCCCAATGCCAGCCCTCTCTAGTCCCTGTGGTCCTTAGCTCTCTCTTTGGGTGACACATTATCCAGGGCACTGAGACGGAGTCAAAGGAGGCTGCAGAGAAACGAAGGCCCCTGGCAGAGGGGGTAAGTGGGCACCGGAACAATCTCACCACACAGAAAATAGATGGAGGCATTTCCAAAACCCCTGTCAACACTCTGCTTTCAGGAAATATTCAGGCCTTTGAAATCCACTGCAAAACTTCCTGGTGGTCTTAACCACAAGGAAGCCAGAGAGCCTTACTTTGTTCTGCCTTGGTCCAAACACTCCCTAAGGACAAGGAAAGCATCAAACCTGGTGATACCCTAAGCAGAAGAGCCCAGACTCCAATCTTTGTCCTGTACACTTCTATTTTATCTATAGATATTCCTCTTGGGTTGATCGAAGAAGGAAGGTCCAAGAAGGAAAGCCTAGCTTTCATAACCCAGTGACAGACCTACAGAAGAAAAGCCATTCTCCATCCTATGCCTGAATGAGGCTTTCAACACTGTGAACTGGATGGCCGTTGCCTTCAACGACAACCTCCCAGTCCCAAGAAGGAGTTGTGGAGGATTGTCTCAATGCTCTTGGCTTGCAGCAACATGCAGCTGATCTGGCCAGGCAGTAGTCAATTCGAAAGACAAGTAAACACAATATTCATTCATGACTCCTCAAGCCCTGCAGGCTAAGGACAGCCCTTCCCTGTCTGGCTGTCACGGAATACTTCTGTGCATGGGATCAAAGCTGACACGGGAAGAACGAGCAAATTCCAATCAATCTGTCTTTCAGTGGGATAAAAGAGGGGAGCAGTTGCTAAGATAAAATAAAACAAGGCTGTGAGGAGACGTCTGAACATCTACGGAGACAGTGGTGTACACAGACATTGAAAACAAGAGTCGGAGCTGGTTCTTGGAGAGATTCTTTTCTGGAAGATCAGCTCCAGGCCTTGTAAGGAAAACTCATGATAAACTGAGTGGCTCAGAAAGAGTGAAGCTACAAGGCAATGCCATAAGCCTCTGCTTGCTTCTGGAGAAAGAAGGAAACGACAACAACTTTCTGGGCTACAAGGCTTCTTTTACCAGCACTCATGCAGTGATTTCAGCAATCCTCCATGGGGAAGGAAGTTTTGGAGCCATGCTTTAAGGGAGAACAGGAAGAACAGACCTAAGGAGAAAGTGGAATCAGTTATCTCAAACCTGCCTTCCTGAATTATTGGCTTTATAGCTAAGTATTACAGACCACTCTCATCACATGCCTGGATGCATCTTTAACACAGGCTAGGGCTTACCCTAAGCTCAGCTAAGCCTTGTCTGAAGAGGTGGCACGCAGTTTCAAGCCCTTCTAAAAGGCTTTCTGAAAATCATTCTTCATGCCACATACAGGCTCCCACCAAGCCATGGAAGAAGATGTGGAGACAGCCCAAGTTGGATGGGCAGCGTGGTCCAGCTGCTGGAGCTCTGCTCTGTGAATGCCTTGTTGGAGGCTCCGTTCCAAGCTGTCCGCTCTGTGCTTGTTCCCCCGTGTCACAGTGAAGTCCAGGGGATGCCATGCATGTGCACACAGCGCTCGTGGGCTCAGGCGCTCTTCGAGTACAAACAAGCAGCAAGGAGTGGGATGAATAAGCAGGAAGAACAACCTCCCTTGGTCCTCCTCAGTTACGAGCTGTGTTTGCGAGGAGCAAGCTGGGGCAAGTAAGGAGCAAAATAAACTTCTGAGCAAGAATTTCCCTCTGCAGAAAAGCGCAAACTCAAGTCTCCCTGCATTGCCCCGTGCTGAGGGACACCCCGACTGTAAGAGCTTAGTTAGACTCAAGTGTTTGTGTTAACTGTCCTGTTCAGGAACACAGAGGAAGATCAGTCAGTGATGCTCCTTCAGTGATGCTCCATCAGATAGGCCACTCTGGGGAAGGAGAGGACATGGCTTCCCTGCAAATGGTGGGCTAGCCATGGAGAGTCATCCTCCAGCATCCACCCTGACCACACAGCTCCTTTAGCAAGACAACAAGATGAGTGCGAGCTCGTCCAACATCCACTGCCCCCATCACTCCCAGGAATGGGCATTTTAACTGGGAGCGATGGCTTCAAGAGGTCCCCAAAGGGACTGGCTTGAAGGTGAGGGTTGCGCCTTCCTCCTAAAGGAAACCCAGGTGGAACAAAGCCATTTCAGGAGCAGCAGTCACCAAATGGAGCTGTACAGGGAAAAGTGTAGAGGTCTGTAAATAAACTAAGGTACAAAACCATGCTAGTGCAGCTCCCCTTCCACAGTGGCCATGAACTCAGCAAGAGAAGATTAACTGTGGAGCCTGGTGACTCACAGCAGGCTTGTCAGCAGAGCCGACTTCATGGGTACGGTGGAAAGGGCTGTCTGCATTTAATCCTCTTTATAACAGCTGAAGCCCCAGTAACTTTGGGAAAAAGGACTGCTTTGCCAACTGGATTTCTGGGGATGGTAACAGGTTACTGCAGCCCAGCCTTACTGGTTCAGCTGGCAAGGGATCCGCCGTGTTCCCTTGTACCAATAAGGCTCTGGGTAAAACTCCAAGAGAGGAAAACGAAATAGGACGTGGCTCAGCAGAGGGAAACGGGCTTCACTGCCAAACTGCCAGCTCTCATCCAGATGAGCACTTGGAAGTCATCAGCACTGGATAGCAATTCCTGGTGGCTTTTGTGGAACGAGCTTCAGGGGCTGAAGTACAGTCCTAACAAAATGATCATCCCATTTCTGCTCTTCAACCCTGTTTGAGAGTGCCAGCTGCACAACCTGCTTGTGAGCCAGCTCCTCCAGAGCTTGGGAGAGGCGGTGATGAGGAACTGCTGCTCCTCATCTGCTTGCTCAGGGGGTGGAAAGCACCAGCTCCAGTTGCCTTCAGGTCTGCGCTCATCCTTAGAAAGTTGGGCATTTCCTTGAGGAAGACAGAGCTTTCTTCTCTTCCCCCTCACATCACCCACCATTTGCAGCATCTCACAGAGGAATCATTCTGATCCAGGAGGTATTTTCCTCCAAAACACACCCCCTGAATCCCAGACCTGCCATTGCAACTGTAACCCCGGGAGAAGGGATTGAGGTCCCTCTATCTCCCTCTCTCCCACCTCTGAGATGGGTTTTGGTTATCTGCTCACAAGGAGGGGGCTCAGGGGGGCAGCCTGCTCTCCCCAAGGCAAACCCAACAGTTTTTTCTCCATGACTGGAGAACATCCACATATTCCTGAAAGATGGGTCTGGTTTTTATTCCCTAGTCGCTGCACAGCATTTGTCAGTGCTGAGGCCAAGCAACCGGTGGCTTCTCAAGTGAAAATACGGGCTGCCCAACCCTATTCCTGACAAGGTCAAAGGAAGTTTTTGCCACTGGACTGGAGAGAATCAGAACCAGACCCTGCAATGTACCGTTGCAATGCCATCTCCAGCTGCCAGTGAAGCCAACAGAAACACTCCTGTTGTCTTCACAGTGAGCTGGGTCTGGTCCAGAGTAACTAAACCCAGCTTTGGCATTCAGGTCCACAGGGCACAAGCCCCGTGCAGAAGTGATCGACCTCCCAGCACACTCAGATTGCTCTTGGAGAGCTTCTGCTTCACACTGAGGGAAAGGTGACAGCTGCTGGGCTGCCCCAAGGGTCCCATGGCTGGTGGGAGGATGACGTTTGGCTGCAGGGGCAGCAGCAGAGTGAGGACAGAGGGATTCCTTATCAGCCCTTAGCATCTCAATGTGCTTTTGCTATGGCTGCTGGCGACTCGGTTGAATCCTGGCAACATCTGCTTGGAAGCACAGCACCGCGGATGTGGTTGGACGCATCACAGCAACTTGTGGGAGTTATTAGTTTGTTTGTTTGTCTGAAATGTGTATTTAAAAAAGAAAAGAAAAGGAAAAAAAAGCATCAACAACTCAAAACAAATAAAATCACAGCTTTCCACTAAGTGTCAAGCCTTGTGTAAGGAAGGGAGGATGAGCAGCACAGGATATGCAGAGGTACCACTCGCCTCTTGGGGGGGTGTCTGGCTCCATCTCTGTGCTCCACCAGGATTTAACCCTCCCCCCAGCACGAGGTGACAGCCTGTGCAGGGGTCCCTGCTCGGGATGCAGCAGTTGCAGATGTGGGGAAACGTTTCCAGAGCATTACCAGCAGCACCTCCTAGTGCTTGGACAAGAGGGAAGCACAGTAACACCACTACTTTAACAATAACAAAAGCATTAATACCTAATTCTTTTGTATTGGAGTGTTGTTTTTGTCTTGAGAGCACCCAGGAGGCGACGGCTTTGCCAATGATCCAGCATTTTACACAGCACCTCTTCCCAAAGATCCTAAGTCATTCCAAAACTGGGAATCACTCCACTCACCACAAAAACGCAACCACATCAGGGGTAGGATGTGGTAGCTCTTCAAGAACAGAAAAGCTTGGAACAAGGAGAGTAGAGAGGTCTCCAGCTGAAGCTGTAGAGGGAAGAGACCCCAGTAGGGATTCCTCCAGGCTCAGCAGATTAACCCTGCTGATACCCACAGCTGCCTACCTAGGCTGGATTTAAGATCTGGGTTTGTCATTTCAGGAAAGGAAGATGTAATTTTGGTCCACCTTGCCTTTATATCACCTGGACTGGACAGACCTAGTGCCACCACTGGCAGAACAGTGAGGATTTACAGGCAATACACATACCTGGCACAGGCCGCCTGTTTATTGCCTGGCGGAATAATACCCCATTTGTTAGCAAATCCATCGCAAGGGCGTTAGAAAGAAAATCGATAGGTGTGTTTGCCTGGGAATTTCTCTTGCAGTGAGATATTGTCAGTGCAGTAACCAACAGGTCTGGGAAGAGTTTGGCCAGATTCAACGCTGGTTGGCAGTGGTGATGGGTAAACACTGCTCAGGGCTGCCGTGAGAGCGATGTCCTCTGTCACATGCATCCACGTGGGCAAGAAGCATGATGCCAGCCCTTGCTGCTGCCTAGGGCATGCCCGGCTCAGGCTGGCTGTGCCAATGCCCTAAGCATCCAGCAATGTCCATGCCCCCCGAGTTCACATGTGGGGCAAAGAAGGGCTCACCTCGGAACCCCTTCCCATCTTCTGAGGAAGTCAGCTTCCCCGGGGCATGGCATTCTGCATGGAAAGCCCAGGTGAAGGCATGACCACAGCCTGTCCGGGAGGGATACAGCAGGCGAGCGCAGACCCCAGAAGCGCTCAGGTTGGGGCTTTTAAGCAACCACATATCCACGCCATAGAATCATAGAATCACAGAATGGTTCGAGTTGGAAGGGACCTTAAAGATCATCCAGTTCCAACCCCACTGCCATGGGCAGGGACACCTCCCACCAGATCAGGCTGCTCAAAGCCCCATCCAGCCTGGCCTTGAACCCCTCCAGGGATGGGGCAGCCACAGCCTCTCTGGGCAAACTTCGCCAGCCAGTGGGAGCCCAGCATCGAGACCCCTGAGCAACTGGTGTGGTTGGCGTGGGCCCTGCCACCAGCGTGGCTGCAGGGCAGTTGTGGCCACGGCGGTCCGTGAGGACCTGCTGCCCTCTCGTGGCATTGCAGGAGGATGGCTCTTGGGCTGGAGATGGTCACCTTCGGCTCTGCTGCTGTCACCCCACAGCCCCTCTGCGGGGACATCCCGGGCCACATCCATTGGGGAGCCCCACGTTTTGGAAAGATGAGTCTGGTAACCCAGATGCATTAACGTCCCTGAGTGCCAACACGGAATAACTTCCTACACGTGATGGTTTGTTACACCTTTTCTGCCCCCAGTATGCCCATGCTGCCAGCTGCCTGCCTGCCTCTGCCCCCCAGCAACCTCCTGCTGCAAACCCCCCTCTCCCTGCTGCTGCTCTGATCGCTGCTCCCAGCTGATTAAAATAACTCAATTAAACACAGAACCCTGTGGACTCTCAGCGCCCCAACAAGCAACTGCAAGGAGTGGCCACGGAGCCACACCGCAGTGACTGGCTCAGCGGCTTGTCACCCTGCCTGCCCGTGGGAGCCCCTCTGCCCCGCGGCTTGTCCCGAAAGTACCGGCAAGATGAATCCAGAGGCGGATCATCTCCTCTGCCCCACAGGCACTGCAGTAACCTCAGCTTTGGATGAGACATTTATGGACTTGCAAGTCTGTGCTATTAAGAAAAAAAAAAGCCAAGAGAGCTTTTAGAGACCACTGATAAACCTCCACATAAAGGGATGGTGCAGGCATCGCTGGATGAAGGAACTAGTCCTGCAGAGTCTCCACTGCCACCCTGCTGCCTCTGCCAGCTCTCAGAGGAGGAACCAAAGCCCTGCCCTGCTCATCCAACCCTCAGCAGTATCTCAGTGCTGGCTCCTCTGCCCCTGAGCCACTACAGCCCCACAAAAAGGGCCCCAAATTGCTGCTGCCACCCCGCTAAGGCTGCCGTGCAGGACCCATATGGGCAGCTGGCTCCCTCCCTGCTCCAACACACCCGCATGCTCCATCCCCATCTCATGGGATGGCTGAGATCCACCAAGACCTGCTGGCTAGCTGGCTGGCTACCAGCATGGGGCAGCCCCACAGGACAAGCCACTCTGCCAGGGAGTCAGGCTTCACAGCCTCCCCATGTGTCCTTATCATGGCACAGGGTCTCCATACTCCAACACACTGGGTAACATCACTGGCTCATCGTTATCACCTCAAACCAAATCCAGAGAGTCCTTTGTTTTCACCCCAGAACACATTAAAAGCTTATTTTCTTATTCCCACCACTATTTTCCCCTCATTCTATTAATTTTCAGGAGTGCACTCACAAAATCTGCCAGACCACCCTGGTTCAATGCTAACATCCACTTTTATTCACTGAAAAATCTACAAGGGGCTGAAAGAGCATGTCCCTGCTGATGCCAGGAGGTGGGGGTGAACCCTGTGTCCCCTTCCCGGGCACAGTAACACCCCCAGGGAATTGCGGGTGCCCGGAGGGGTTCCGCTGAGGTTTGCTGCTCAGAGCCTGAAGCACAGTATGAAACAGGAGGCTGTAAATCTCATTCATTTTCTTTTGCAACCCTGGTCAGGCTTTGCATCTGCCCTCTCTGCCTCTGAGTGTATCTGCTGCCCACATTGCTGATCCCTGCTGCTCCTGATGGCTGACTGGGTGCAGATCCCTTCCAACTGAACTATTCTATTCTAAATAGAAAAGAAGAAAAAAAAAAAGTAGAAAAAATACCAAAACCAGAAGGCAGCAAGAATTGCTGCATTATGTTAGTGTTTTCCTCAGTGCTGGCTGGTAGCTGCTGGAGTGGGTGAGCAAGGAGCACTGGAAACGTGCTGCAGCTTTTGCTGAAAGGTCTGTGATGGATGGGAAATGGTTAAATCACCTCCTCCCCAGGCAGCAAACTCTTCTGGACCTTCACCTGAGTTTGGGGTACTGCCTGGATGGGGCTGAGCAGTGGTGCCAGCGACACTGGCACTGGAGCTGTGACACTGCTGGTGTGTGAAGGACACAGCCCCCCTGGACCTCCCTTGCCCAGGCCTGGGCTTCTCCCTGCTCCCACAGAAGAAGCCCCAGGCGCTGATATTTCCTCATCTGCTGTGGACCACCACAGGGCCACAGTAAAACTGGTCTCTCCACCATTTGTAAAGCCATCTTGCAATGGCAGAGCAAGAATCGAGCTGGAACAGGCCTGGTGTTACTGATGGCCCCTTACAGGACCACAACCCTAAACACCAGGGCAGAGCAGAGCCATGGTCCAGCAGTGAAACCCCTGCCTTCAGCTACTGCTGCTGGTCAGTGGGCAGCTGAGAGTCTGTCTGATGCACAGAGAGGTCAGCAGCCTTTCAGGATCTGAAGGGATCTCCAGGAGAGCTGGAGAGGGACTCTTGGTCAGGAAATACTAGTAGCGATAGGACAAGGGGTAATGGTTTTAAATTGGAAGTGGGGGGATTTAGATTAGATGTTAGGAAGAAATTCGTTGCTGTGAGGGTGGTGAGGCACTGGAACAGGTTGCCCAGAGAAGCTGTGGCTGCCCCATCCCTGGAGGGGTTCAAGGCCAGGCTGGATGGGGCTTGGAGCAACCTGGTCTGGTGGGAGATGTCTGTGCCCAGGGCAGAGGGGTTGGAACTGGATGATCTTTAATGTCCCTTAAATCCCTTCTGTGATTCTACGATTCTGTGAAATAAAGTCTGAAGAGACGAGGAGGAGGGAAAAACCAGGATGGAAATGACTGATCCTATGATTAACAAGTATAGCCGTTAGGCCTGTGTATGTGCAGCCAAGATGCCATCCTTTGGTACCCACCAGGCGCAAGCGGCGGAGTCGGACGACCGGGCAATGCGAAGTCTCTTCTGATCCAGGGCAAACCCTGTAGCTGCTCGATTCCCCATGAACCAACCATCCGCTGATTCCCTGCCTGCCCCACAGCAGCTGCAGCGATGGCAGCACAGAATCGGGGCACTGTGGGCAAGGAATTAACAGCAACCAGGGTGTGCCCTGAGCCAGCCCCTGCAGCTGACGGTACTTATGCGCATCGCCCAACCGATTACATCCTAAAAATAGTCCTTTTTTTGTGTGTCCTGGGAGGCCGCGGGCTGCAGTTCATGAGATGGACCCAGAAAGACAAATTTTCAGTGGGCGATACAGAGCTGGAGCCGGGCTCAGGACCCCACCTGTGGTGGAGGCAGGGGGAAGGGAAGGGAAGGGGCTGCGGCACTGGGTAGTCAGGGAAAGGGTGCAAACCACCCTGCGTNTGGGGCCTCCCTCCCCTCACACAGCAGCGGGGATGGGGAGGGGGCGGCCGGGGTGGGGAACCTCCTCCTCAGGCTCTCCCCCATCCCCCCAGGCTGTTTCCCGCTGTGGGGTGGGTGCTCCCCCATCGTAAGAGCCCCTCGAAGGGTCCCCCGCACCCAGCCCCCTCAGGCCGCGGCCTGCGTGGGCCTTGCGCGGAGAGCGTTAAGGCGAAACGGGGGTCGTTCCTGGCGTTAAACAGGCCATTCGCTACCGGTGACACCCTGTGGCCCTCCCGAGGGTCCGCAGGCCGTCCCTCGGGGCCGGGGGTCTGTCAGCGGCAGCCTCAGTGCCTGGGGGCTGCCGCGAGCAGCTGCTTTCAGCAAAAAAACCCACCCCAAACCGGGGTATTGCCTGCTGGTTTTGTCACCGTCACTGAAATACTGGCATAAAAGCTATAGGAGGGAGTTGCAATGCAAATTTTTGCAGCTTTACCCTATTATTTTAACTTATAAATGACCATATGGGGCTTGTGTTGGCAAGGTTTGGGTACGGAGGGGCTACGGGGGTGGGTTCTGTAAGGAGCTGCCNAGTCTCTTCTGATCCAGGGCAAACCCTGTAGCTGCTCGATTCCCCATGAACCAACCATCCGCTGATTCCCTGCCTGCCCCACAGCAGCTGCAGCGATGGCAGCACAGAATCGGGGCACTGTGGGCAAGGAATTAACAGCAACCAGGGTGTGCCCTGAGCCAGCCCCTGCAGCTGACGGTACTTATGCGCATCGCCCAACCGATTACATCCTAAAAATAGTCCTTTTTTTGTGTGTCCTGGGAGGCCGCGGGCTGCAGTTCATGAGATGGACCCAGAAAGACAAATTTTCAGTGGGCGATACAGAGCTGGAGCCGGGCTCAGGACCCCACCTGTGGGACAGGCAGGGGGAAGGGAAGGGAAGGGGCTGCGGCACTGGGTAGTCAGGGAAAGGGTGCAAACCACCCTGCGTGCACGTAATGAATTAAAAAAAATTAATAATGCGTTTCTGCTCCTTCTTTTCTTTATTTTCTTTTAATTTTCCTCAGCACGAAGGCGCCAGGCCGCCCTGGGCCCCCTCTGTGCTCCCTGCTCCGTCCCTCAGCGGGGCCCTTACTCCTCCGCTTGCCCTCACCCACCCTCCTGCCCTCCAGCCGGGCTCCTCGCACCCCCTTCTTCCCTCTCCTCGCTGTCCGGCCGAGCTCAACACCCACACCCTCTTGGGCCTAACCCCGGAGATGGAGGGCATGGAGGAGGGGGCTCCTCCTATGAGGACTCCATTTCCCAGCGTGCTCCGCGGCGCGGCGCAGCGCGCAGACGTCACGGGCNGCCTGCTGGTTTTGTCACCGTCACTGAAATACTGGCATAAAAGCTATAGGAGGGAGTTGCAATGCAAATTTTTGCAGCTTTACCCTATTATTTTAACTTATAAATGACCATATGGGCTTGTGTTGGCAAGGTTTGGGTATGGAAGGGCTACGGGGGTGGGTTCTGTAAGGAGCTGCCAGGAGCTTCCCCCTGTGTCCGACAGAGAGAATGCCACTGGCGCCAAGAGGGACCCACCAGAGCAAGGCTGAGCCCGTGGGCAATGTTGGTAGTGCCTCTGGGATAACACATTATAAAGGGAAAGAAAAAAACAGCGAGAACAATAGCAGATGGAGAGAGGAGTAAGAATATGTGAGAGGACCAGCCCTGCAGACACCCAGGTCAGTGGACAAGAATGGGAGGAGGTGCTCTGGGCGCCCTCCTGCAGCCCTGGGAGAAGACCGTGGTGAGGCAGGCTGTCCCCCAGCAGCCCATGGAGGTGATACCCACCTGCAGCCCATGGAGGACCCCACACTGGAGCAGGTGGATGCCCAAAGGAGGTTGTGACCCCGTGGGAAGCCCATGCTGGAGCAGGCTCCTGGCAGGACTTTTGACCCCGTGGAGAGAAAAGCCCACGCTGGAACAGGCTGATCCTGAAGGACTGCACACTGTGGAAGGGACCCACTCTGGAGCAGTCTTTGAAGAACTGCAACTTGTGGGAAGGACACACGTGAGAGAAGTTCATGGAGGACTGTATCCCGTGGGAAGGACCCCATGCTGGAGCAGGGGAGGAGTGTGAAGAGTCCTCCCCATGAGGAGGAAGGAGCAGCTGAGACAACCCCCATTCCCATTCCCGTCCTGCTGGTGGGGAAAGAGGTAGAGAAATAGGGACTAAAGTGCAGGACAAAGGGGCAGGGTGGGAAGATGTTTTTAAGGTCTGGTTTTCTTTCTCATTACCTTACTCTGATTTGATTGGTAATAATTTACACTAATTTCCCAAAGTCCTGTCTGTTTTGCCAGTGACAAGAATTGGTGAGTGTTCTGCCTGTCCTTATCTCAACCCACAAGCTTTTTGTTATATTTTCTCTCCCCTGTCCAGCTGAGGAGGAGAGCAGTAGAGCGGTTTTGGTGGGCACCTGGTGTCCAGCCAGAATCTAACCACAATAATAACTCAAGCTGAGAATTACATGTGACAGTCTCACCACACACACTAACTAAAAACTGCAGAGCGAGAAGAGAAACTAGGGCAGGATTTATTTTTTTATATATAAGGAAACCAAACTCACGTAATTTACAGAATTTTATCGCTTGATCCTCAGCTGTGGCTTTCTCTAATACCCTGCTCTGTGCCAGAGGAATGGCCTTGGGAGGGACTGATAGGCAAGAAAAACTCACTGTTAAGGAAACTTCCATGAAGGGATAGCAAAGTGCATGATAAAGATAAAAGTGCAGCAGTAAAAATAACTTCACATTACTGCGGCACACACTGGCATTCTGATAAAAGGGGTTTTAAAATGAAAAGAATGTTGTACAAATGATCTTTCTAAAAAACAAATCTAACTTTAAGCAAAATCCCCCCTGCCATTGTTCTTTAATGAAAATACTTGTTTTAAAGGTGGCTTTTTGTGTAACTCTGGTGTCTGTGCTGCTCCCCCATCCTTCCCTAACCAAGTCTTTTGACTTATTTCCAAGGAAAATAAGAATAATGGATCTGGTGGCCTGTGTTTCATTTTTTTAAATTGTTTTAAAATACAGATTTGTCATCCTTCAGAGGAGGGTTTCTTATCTAGGTGGAAGTGCCCATGGTTCTGCTTCCCCAGCTGTGATATATGCTAAGAATAAAGGGAAGTGTATTCAGTGCAAGGGGCAGCAAGTGCCCCGACTGCCACTGCCTGCAGATTTCCAGGGATGTGATACCCATCGAGCCAAGGATTAGATCCCAGCTTGGAACTTGGGAGATTCTGCTTTGCCACTGAATCCCTTCCTGAAATGTGGGCTTTAACGGACTGTGAACTGCAGCTGATAAATTAAAATGATTTTTTTTTTCCTTCTTCGCTGTGTGAACATAAAGAACTTTTCTTCATTGCCATTCTCTTCTTCCACTTGAGCAAACGGTAAACTGAAATAGTGAACCTTTCTGTCTGAAATGCTCCCGAGGATGAAGCAGGCAAACCCAGCAGGGAAGCGAGAGTGCTGCATGCGTGCAGCCATTACTCAGAAAAAGCTGTCTGTTCACATCCTTTTGTGGCCGACTCTTCATTTTAAAGACTAACTACTTCCTTCTCCTCCTCTCCCCCTAGAAGAAATGTTTCCTTCCCCATTTCTTTTAATGGCTAAGCAAGGCAATAGGCCAAGGTATTGAAACCCAGTCTGCTGAATAAGAACTTAATGATGTGAACCCTGTTCGGTTCCTTTTGAATGGATGGCTGCTTTAGCAAGAGAGCTGCTGGGATGTGCTCCCTGCTGGGAGGGATGTGAGGATGGAGAAACCTGGATCGAAGCTGAACGGCAACGAGAGTGGCATAAAACTGAACCAGAATACAAGAATGGGGCCAGTGCTGCCCGATTGTGAAATAAAGAGAAATTATATATAATTAAGCTCAGCTCAAGAATAATAGCAAATACTTGTAGTATATATTAATGAATGTTTGGAGTTGTCTTTTAACTCCGTTACTGCTAATACCTGCTAGAGGCGTGGAGCTGTGTTTAATTTGCATGCTGAAGCACAATGCAGCATGGCAGAGGTTAACGAAATACACTGGTGTCGAATCTTTGCTGTGTGTTTTCAGCAGGTAGAGTCATTCCCAGAACGAGTGGAAGCTGACAAATCATTCCTTCTAGTTTTTACTTTCTGGCAGTTGTACATAGCCTTGCAAATTTATTTTGGCTATCTAGAAAAGCAGAGTAAAACAACCACATTTATTTCGTTCGTATCTGATGTCACATCTGAATGCAGGTCACCAGAGGTGATATATTAATGTCCTAAAGCGTTGCACCATCTGGTTCCTCTTTTGATGTGCAACATTTTGAATGCTTGGTTTAATCTCCCTGGGTTTCAGTAAATTATGTAAACTCGGAGGCTTGGCAGCAGGAGATGGGCACCATGAGGAGATGATTCAGTCATCAATATCTATTGGGCTTCCTTATTGCTGCCATTACACTTCCTTTAGTTCGACTTACACATTTTGCAAGTGAATAATTCACCGCACGAGAAGCTGCAAGTTAGGTTTAAAATTTGCCCACTCTGAGATTACCTATAACTAATCCATCCTTTCAAACATGGAAAAACTAACTGGGCTTCTTTTTTCCAGGGTTGGGTGATAAATCAGAAATAAATTGCATGTATATGTAACTGCTGGTGATGACATAAATCACATTTCCTTTTTTCTTTCTGGACAGAATTGGAGCACCTTGGAATAGATGCGAGTAAAAGACTTTGCGTCGGCTAAAGCTGCCTTGGGAAGCCATGGCTGCCGCCCCTCATCTCAACTCAGATGCGCTCCGAGAGGTCCTGGAGTGCCCCATTTGCATGGAGTCCTTCACCGAGGAGCACCTGAGACCCAAACTCTTACACTGTGGGCACACCATCTGCAAACAGTGCTTGGAGAAACTCCTGGCAAACAGCATTAATGGGATACGGTGCCCCTTCTGCAGCAAAATCACGCGGATCACAAGCTTGGCTCAGCTGACCGACAATCTGACTGTGCTGAAGATCATAGACACCACTGGACTGGCCGAAGTGGTGGGTCTTCTCATGTGCAAGGTGTGTGGGAGAAGGTTGCCAAGACATTTTTGCAAGAGTTGTAGCTTGGTTTTATGTGAGCCGTGCAAGGAGACATCCCACATGCCCCAAGGCCATAGCGTCATTGCTATCAAAGAGGCTGCTGAAGAGCGTAGGAGGGAATTTGGGACGAGACTTGCCAGACTTCGGGAGCTTATGGGTGATCTGCAGAAAAGAAAAGCATCTCTGGAGGGTGTTTCTAGAGACCTGCAGTCTAGATACAAAGCAGTTCTGCAAGATTACAGCAAAGAAGAGCGCAAGATCCAGGAAGAACTGGCCAGGTCACGCAAGTTCTTCACCACCTCCCTGTCTGAAGTAGAGAAGGTAAATAATCAGGTAATGGAGGAGCAAGCTTATCTGCTCAACTTAGCAGAAGTGCAGATCATGTCTCGCTGTGACTATTTCCTCGCCAAAATAAAGCAGGGAGATATAGCTCTCTTGGAGGAGGTGGCAGATGAGGAAGAACCAGAACTGACCAACAGTCTCCCAAGGGAGCTGATACTTCAAGAGGTTGAACTCCTTAAGGTGAGCCATGTGGGACCCTTGCAGATCGGGCAGGTGGTAAAGAAGCCCCGCACTGTTAACGTGGAGGAACCACTCATGGAAACTGCAGCATCCTCATCGGCGTCATTTCAGGAGCCTGACTTGGTGCAAGAAGAAGCCAGCTGCACACCAAACTCCTCGCCAGCCAAGCCAAAGATGCCTGAAGCAGCCCCGAGCATCCAGCAGTGTTACTTCATCAAGAAGATGGGCTCCAAGGGCAGCCTGCCAGGGATGTTTAACCTCCCCGTCAGCCTCCACGTCACCACACAAGGAGAGGTGCTTGTGGCAGACAGGGGCAATTTCCGAATCCAGGTTTTTACCCGCAAGGGCTTCCTGAAGGAGATCCGCCGGAGCCCTAGCGGAATTGATAGTTTTGTATTGAGTTTCCTTGGAGCAGATTTGCCCAATTTGACTCCCCTTTCCGTCACCATGAACTGCCATGGCCTGATAGGTGTGACAGACAGCTACGATAACTCTGTCAAGGTCTACACCATGGATGGGCACTGCGTGGCGTGTCACCGCAGCCAGCTGAGCAAGCCCTGGGGCATCGCTGCCCTGCCTTCTGGGCAGTTTGTAGTCACTGACGTGGAAGGGGGCAAGCTCTGGTGTTTCACTGTGGACCGTGGCGTGGGGGTAGTGAAGTACAGTTGCTTGTGTAGTGCGGTGCGCCCAAAATTTGTCACCTGCGATTCTGAAGGGACCATATATTTTACTCAAGGGCTGGGGCTTAACCTGGAGAACCGGCAGTACGAACACCATTTAGAAGGAGGCTTTTCCATTGGATCCGTCGGCCCGGATGGGCAGCTGGGACGCCAGATCAGCCACTTCTTCTCCGAGAATGAGGATTTCAGGTGCATCGCCGGGATGTGCGTCGATGCCAGGGGAGACCTCATTGTTGCTGACAGCAGCCGGAAAGAAATCCTGCATTTTCCTAAAGGAGGTGGCTACAATATCCTCATCCGGGAGGGACTCACCTGTCCCGTCGGTATTGCCATTACTCCCAAAGGGCAGCTGCTGGTGCTGGACTGTTGGGATCACTGCATTAAGATTTACAGTTATCATCTGAGAAGATATTCCACCCCTTAAAGGCATGTCTCTAAGCAAAGCCTCTTTTGGCAGCAGAGGTTCTTCCAGCCTCATCGTGATCTGATGGGAGCCAGTGTCGAGTGTTCAGGGAGATCGTGCCATAACCAAAGTGGGGTTTGGTGTAGAGGCCATTGTGTTTTGTGTTTAGAAACAGTATAGCTTCTGTGGTGGTGGTGGTTTGCTTTTTCTCCTTCTTTTTGATATAAAATCAGTAGAGTAAAAAAGAACAAGCGCAAGGGAGAGTATTGGTTCCTTGCTAAACGACCAGTCACTCCATAAACCTTCTCACCTCCTCACACCGCATCTCCTCCACTTCCAGCCTCAACCACTGCATCTTTCTTTGTGCCATAAACACTGACTGACTGCTCTAAATCACCTTCCCTTCGAGGACCGGAGAGGCAATCCTTTTCTTGCTGTGCTACTCACAGGGAACTGGGTAGCAGTTGTCTGGGCAACTACTAGAGAAAGCAATTTCTGATTGCAGCACTGCATAAAACAAAATAGCCCTCTTAAACTCTGTCGAGATGGAGCTTTACTTTTGAACTGACTGGAGAGGGTTTTCTCGCCCCGTTTTTCTGGCATTCAGGAGCTCGCCCCCGTTGTGCCATTCGTGACGGTGTCTGTTCAATGTGAAGTGAGTACCAGGGCCATCATGGGAGACAGAAAACTGCCCTCTGATGGCAACAGGGATTTTATTACTACTACGAGTCCTGCGAAGTAGAAGGGGGTAAAAAAGGGAGGGACTTGGAGGGAAAAAAACAATAATTGGGAAACCTATGATT
The DNA here is from genome assembly GCA_013400375.1 of Thinocorus orbignyianus. Taxonomy (NCBI): domain Eukaryota; kingdom Metazoa; phylum Chordata; class Aves; order Ciconiiformes; family Thinocoridae; genus Thinocorus; species Thinocorus orbignyianus. The sequence continues at coordinate 238,552 of VXBW01008250.1, read as the reverse complement.
GATATTCACTGTTTTATTATTAAATGTGTCCTGGAAACTGTTTTGGGGAGGGGGTGGGAGGAAGGGCTGGGGGAATAAGCCTGGGAGATTGTAGTAAATGAAATTAAATGCAACATATTGTATGTTCACCTGCACTTCACTTTTCTGCATTCCAGACCATTGCATTTAGCAATAGGTTTCCACTCATCTGGATGGGGATGGGTGAGGCTGTTTCCCTGTTTGTTTGGTTTTTTTCAGTACTTGGAAGCATGTCCTTTAGTGCATTGCCTTTTTTTTTTTTCCCCTTGCACAGCAAAACAGTATATTCCTCCAATTTTTTATCTTTTTATTTTATTTTTTTTTATATGGCACCAGCAGGCACCAGAGTTCATGTTCATCACGGCTTTGGGCCAAATGAAGCACAAAACTGCAGCTGTGTGAACCGAGGCCCCCCCCAGTGCTACTCTCCTGGCTGATAAATGCGTACCTCAGTGTGGTGCTGCTCGCCTAGAATAGTTTATTGAAGGAAAGATGCATTTAAATAGGGCACAGTGGTAGCATGTTAATCTGCCACAGATAATAGTTACACTGCAGTGCGTTTATTTGTTGCTATCAACAACGTAGTTGCAAATTTGGGGGCACGACAGACAATATAAAAGCTGATTTTATGGCTTCTGCCGCGCTACGGCAAATTGTTTGCTATTTGTGCTACAACATGGAGGCAACAGGTGATTTTCTTTTTTTAAGCTCCCCTGTACTTTCCCCTAGTGAAAGAGCAAAGTAAAATGGGCTTTAGAGCTGCTGCTGCCCCAGCCAGTTGTTTGGCAGTTACAGGGTTTGCGGAAGAGGTGAGGGGAGCAGATTTTGGTGGGTTTTTCTTTCCCTGTGGTGCTCAGCTGAAGGGGACCAGGAGAGCAAAAACCTGGCTGTGTGACAGAGGTGCTCCTCCATCAGGGCAACTTCTTATTTCTCTCCCTATAATATGCTGGGAAAGGCTTTCAGAGAAGGCAGCAGGAGCCAAGACACCAGCCCAAGGAAACTGAGCCCCCCCTTTGCCCTCCTGAGTGGCTCTGTGTGTTTGCCAAGGCTCCCGGCTTGCACACTGTTATTTACCTTCCCTGCTTCTCTCTTTGGGTGGGAGGGGGAAGTGGCCTGAGGCACATAAGAGCAGTTCAGGGAACCGATCTCATCTTCCATGTATGTTTTGGGGAGATGAAGGCTATTACCGGGCCCTTCTGCAGTTAATTACATTGTAACTCAAGGCATTTTTTTTCCAGTATTATGGTAATGGCAGTTGCTTTTCTACTGATCTCTTTTAAAACATTTCTCCTTTTTCTAAGAACTGCTCCAAGCAGGAGGCTACTGTGGACCTGAATAATTGAAGCAATATTATCTATGATAATATGTACCTCTGTCATTTTCTGTTTCAATGGATTATTTTTTATTTTTTTCCTCTTTTTTTTTTTTTTTGCAATAAACATCACACTACTAGCAATAACATTTTCCTGGAGTGCTTGAAGGGCCGTAAAAGCCGGTCCAGTAAACTGAGCAGTTGGTTACCCCAGCCTGTTCCTGGTTACACCGTTCAAACAAAGTGTCTGTTACCTGTTTTAGCATTCGGAGACATCAGAGAAATCACCCTACCCTGCCATGCACTGGTGGGGCAGGACACTGCCATCGGTGCCTGTGGCTCTTCCTTGAGTCTGGCTTTTCAGGCAGAAAAGGGAAAAAGAAAACCTGCCATCCCTGGTCCAGGCTGTGCGTGTCCCCTGACAAACTGCAAACTGATTTCATAGGGCTGGATTTCTCACCGTGGTGCCCCCTTCCCCCCCGACTCCGATGTTGTGCTCGTCCGCCAAAACGAGATGAAATGGCATAATTAAGGACTGTGATGGAATAGTTTTGCTTCTGCTCTGCTACCTGGAGAAGGAGCTTGTCTGGTTCTACGTATGTGGTGGGTTTTTAAAGATGGTGTAATAAAGGAAAAATTTATGCAATTAAAAGTGCATTGCAAACGGCTCATTTTCTTATTAAAAACACTTCATCTCCTCCCTGCGGTGGCAGAATGGTTTTTACTGCCCGTGGGGATTAGACTTGGGAACACGATGGCTCTGAGCCCCCTTCTATGCCATCACTTGTGGAGGATAAATCCCATCTCCTTGGCAGATCTCACACACCTTTATCTGACACTTCCCTTACCTCTCCAGAAAGAAGCCCTAGAGTTTGATACCTCAATTCATGCTGATGCTCCCTCAAGGGCAATATCTTACTTTTCACTGTAGCCAATTCCTGATGTTTTTAAAGGTCTGGCCCTAATTCCCTGGCCCTGAACTCTCAGTGAGGGGACATGAAGCTCTGTCCCTGCTGCAAGGGGGGACACTGGGGCTGGCAGGAGGGTTGCTGTGAGCATTCATCTATTATTCTGAGTAATTTTAATAAATCACAGAATGATTGGNGCTGTCCTCTCTCCAGCAGTTCCCTGTCTCTCCTGAACTGGGGAGCTCAGAACTGGACCCAGTGCTCCAGACGGGGCCTCCCCAGGGCAGAGCAGAGCGGGGAGGATGACCTCCCCTGCTGCAAAAAACTTGTATTAGAAGCAGTGTTTTAGGTGAAGCTAAAGGAGAACCAAGCCATTGGCTTTCAAAGGCATGGGCACATCAGGTTGTCCCCTGTCCTGCTGCCCAGTGGGGTTTGCCCAGTGGAGATTTTTACCTCTCAGGCTCATCACGGATGACACCAAACAGCTCTTTTAACAGCTCCAAGTCGCTGGTTTATCAAACGTACCTGGTAGGAGAAGTTAGGATTTCTTTGGGTAGCGGCAACTAAGCTGTGATCATTTGTTCTGGGCAGCACCCGACAGCCCGGGCTTCTAACAGGAGGAGGGGGAGAGCCTGTTCCTTAATCAAAGGGGGCAGAGCTACAAAAGTCAAAAATAAAGCCAGATGCTCCGAGTCTTTTTCTATTGTAGAGCCTAAGTGATTTTTCTGGGTCATTACTCAGTGCGAGGATTTAAAGTTATTTCATTTTGCACAACTAATTACTCTGCTTGCCTGGCAATTCTGGATTACAATGAGCGGTGCATAAGGTCATTTAGCAGCCTGAGTCACAGCACATATTTTAGTCTAAACTAAATTTCACGGCAACCAGCAAGATTGTTTCTCCCTCCTCCGAACAAAATGTCAAAATCTGAGGTTCTGAAATAAATATAATGACAGGAAGCGCTACCGACTGAGAGAGAGTTACAAAGGTAATACAGCGGTTGTTTATAGGAGCTGATCTCGAGGACAGGGAAATTCTACAGGCTCTTCCTCTGACCAAGGAGGTCTCTTGCATCTATTTAAGGTCTCTCCTTAAATAGATGCAAAGCTGCCCTTACAGCTTTCTTAACGCACCCGACTGTGTCTGGGAAATGAAAACTAAAGGTTCCCGTGGACTGGTTCAATCTTAATTGTGTTATGGCGGTATCAGACCTGAAGGGAGATGAACGAGACCTCGAGAGGACACAAGGGACCCACAGACCCCACTCAGAAGAACGTGGGCTGCTGGTTTAGCAGAGCTCCAGGCTGTGTCCCCAACGTAGCTTATGCAGAGCTTTTGTCTCAACTGCTGCGTACACAAGAAGGCATGGGAACTGGAACCTCTAAGTGGTAAATGCAATCAACATTGTATGGTTCAAGAGAAGAGTACTGGGAAGTACTGGGGAGTTTTGGGGAGGCTGGTAGGCAGAAAGACTTGGAGGGTGACAGGACCTGCCAGGCTATTTTAATGCCAGAGGTGTTAATGGGAGGGAACACCTTTCATACCCATACCAGCCACTTCCAAAGTTCCACTTGCAAAGCACCCAAGCAGCCAGGTGACCTCAGCCAACTATCTAGAGATCCTAGGAAATGCAAAAAAAAAACCAAAACCAAATGTTTCACTCACTGCAGACCTAAAGCAAGGTAACACTTGGGTTGTGAAACCCTCTGACTCTCCTCCACCCATGCACAGGACACCCCAAGCCCAGCAGCATCCCTTCCCGCACCCTGCCTGAGCTTCTCCCACATCCACGGTGGCAAGGGAGAGGATTCCCCACCAGCCTGGGTGCTCCTCCATGGCAGCATGGCATGGGCACACCAGTTCTTTTTCCAGCTTTGCCCAGCTGGAGAACAGAAGTCTCCCACACTGAGGCTCTAGTGAAGGAAAAGGGTTGTCACTCTAATACTTAACAAGATGAGACCCTCAGTGTTACTGCTGATAACATCTCTGTTTCTTAAGTGCCAGAGCACTTAGAGACATTTGTTCTGCATTTTGTATATTGTGGTGGGAACAAGCAAGTTCTTGGAGAAATCCCACCAGATCTGTCAGGGTTTGCTATCAAACAGCTCTTCCCTTTCCCAAACCAAGCTCTCCTCCTCCTTCAGCCACACTGAGGAACCACAGAACAACCTGGTCTCTGATAAACATTCAGCAGGTATTAGGAAGAAATTCTTTGCTGTGAGGGTGGTGAGACCCTGGCCTAGGTTGCCCAGAGAAGCTGTGGCTGCCCCATCCCTGGAGGGGTTCAAGGCCAGGTTCGATGGTTCTTGGAGCAACCTGGTCTGGTAGGAGGTGTCCCTGTCCATGGCAGGGATGGGACTGGATGATCTTTAAGGTCTTCTGCAACCCAAACCATCCTATGATTCTATAAGCAGTCCCTGGCAGGTGGATGTGCTGGATGCAGGGATCTCTTTCCTTCTCTCCATTTTCTGAGCATTTTTGTGGTGGGCTGACCCCTAGCCCCTACCTCCAGTTTTACCTCTGAGCGCTACACAGTGAGGAACAGACTGGTTAGGGTCAGTGGTCCTGCATGTGTCCCCTCCCAATGTCTTGCCCACCTCAGCCAACTCCCTGCAGGGACGTCGTGGGAAGGAAAGGAAGCCTGGTTGCTGCGTAGCCACCGCTCAGCAGCAGTGATACAGCTGTAGAATCATAGAATCATAGAATGGTTAGAGTTGGAAGGGACCTTAAAGATCATCAAGTTCCAACCCCCCTGCCTGGGGCAGGGACACCTCCCACTAGAGCAGGTTGCTCAAAGCCCCATCCAGCCTGGCCTTGAACCCCTCCAGGGATGGGGCATCAACAACTCCCCTGGGCAACCTGTTCCAGTGCCTCACCACCCTCACAGTAAAGAACTTCTTCCTAATATCTAATCTAAATCTCCCCTCTTCCAATTTAAAACCATTACCCCTCATCCTATCACTAGACTTCCTGACAAACAGTCCCTCTCCAGCTCTCCTGTAGCCACAAATCCAAAGCAAAAGCACAGCACGACAGGGACTGTGTTGAAGCCACTTTGCTCCATTCCAGCCAGACCCAGGACACTCCTACACACAACAGGAGGTGGCCGGGGGTGGCACATTTGCCCCAGCTGCCAAACACAGTTGGTCACACAACTGATATGAACTTAATAAGGTGCTGTCAGTGTTAACTGCTGGCTTCGACAGGGGAGAAAAGCGATGAGGGCTCCCATGGCACGGATCAATGGCCGGGTCGATCACAAGGCTCAGAGGCCTCTCCGATGAGTTAAAGTATTATTTGGCTGCACAGAGCCAGAGCAAACAGCCCCCCAAAAGAGCTGTTAATTGCTCTGCATTTAATGAAATTGGGGTTTGGTATGGTCTGCTCATGGGCTAATGCAGTTCCTAGGGAGTGCGTCTGGGGGATGATTCCATCTCTGCCCTGAATGGAGCCTGGTGCATCTTGTTCCAGGATTCACTCCTGCATATCCTTGGGAAGAAGGGCAGGAGGCTCCTTCTCTTTCCCCAGACACACACCTTATCTGCTTGGAGGAGGAAGCGGAGTATTTCACATTTCTACAGGCAGAACAGCCTACAAACGCCGCCTACAGCTCTCCCATCCCATCAGGGCCAGGCAGGGAGAAGTCCCCGACGTTCTGCCACCCCTGGTGAGCAACGCATCCCTTTCTCCTCTGCTGGGCTGAAGGAAGAGCTCTGCAGACACCGACCCACGTCGTCTGGGCTGCTCCAGCCTCGGCAGAAAGCCAGGACCTGGCCCAGCGCTTGACAAGGGGGTCTGGCTGCCAGTGGCGCCGTCTCCTCTTCCAGACCGTGTTTTCAATTAGGGCTGGAGGCGCAGATCATGCACTTTACTGGCGGAGGCCTCCTCCCGAGGCTGGCCGATTGATTTATGAAGTTGATTAAAATATTAAAATGATTTTGCGCGATGCTGCAAACGCGCCGCAATGTGCATTTTTATCATATTTGGTGCCGTGCCAATTAGCTCGAGACTCTCCTCTCCCCCTCCTCTTCAGACCCGCTTTGTTCGCTAACAAATTGCAGTTATCCTGGCCGTACTTTTGTATTTATTAGAGATGATGCATATGTGCGCTCTCCGAGCAGTTCGGAAACGGGCTGGCTAGCAGCGGGAAGCCTGGCGGGCCAGAGCTGTTTCCGAGTGGAGAAGGCATCCAGAACTGTCTAGCTGGAGCTATTTATTCAAATCCTCCTTATGTCACTGGCAAAATGAGGGTAAATCAGTGGAGAAGCTGGGAATAGAATAAAATCCATCTACCGTGAACTGCAAGGTCTCTCTCTCTGCTAACTGGGGTTTCTCCAGGAGACACCCCTTGGATTTTTGTGGTACCTTCTTCTCCGTCCAGAGCTGATCTTTGCCGGTACCATTAAGAGCCCTGAACATCCTCAATGTCCTTCCAAGAGCATTTTCTGGCCATCCAAGAGCTAAGTACAACACTAGTCTCTTCTGCAGTACCAAAAGCCCTGAAGTTCAACCTCACCGACGCCACCAGCCCCTAAAGCCACAGATGGAGCCATCCACGAAGAACATAGTTGGAGCCAGCACCCGGTGTCTAAATGCCGCATGGTCAGAAATGAAACACTTATGTCCAAGGAATTACACGCAAAACCTGGGGTCTGGGGTGCTCTGGTGCTCGGTGGGTGGTAGGGAAGGATGCTGCAGATGCCTCCAGGGCTGGGACATCCCTGCGAGTGGCATGAGGCTGGCACAGGTCCAGGGGCACAGGCAGGGAGCGAGGGAGCCTGCCTCGGCCAGCTGCATACCATGGACTAAAAAGGAAATTATTGGACCAGCGAGGCACTGCTCGCCTTCAACCCTGGTGCCACCGCGGGGCTTTGTGGTCAAGTCCCCAGACCACCACTTGCCCTGGCCAGGAGGAAGGTGGGGGCTCAGAAATGGGAGATATTTCACTGCTGGATCAAGTGCTGCCACTGTTCATCTCCCCTCTGGCCCCAAGCAAATGCTTATGCTGGGCTCAGACTGCAGCATCCGCCTCTCCTGCCCACCCTCCGGCATCTCCGGAGGGAAATGCTGGGGTCATGCAGCCACCCCAGGATGGCAGAGACCAGGCCCAAACGATTAAGAACACGGGGAGTACATAAACAACACACCTCCTGATACCTTCTGCTGCTAAAACAGGGGCATCGCTATGGCAAACTTCATTTATCACTATTTAAAACCCAAACAGAGGCGGTATAAATATGCTGAGGAGTGGTGATGGGAAGACGGAGGGAAAAAATGAGGAGAAAGGGAGGGAGGTGGCAGGAGGAAGCAAACCTCCATCCGCCGGCTTCCAGGAGCAGGACGCAAGGGCCTTGCTGACCTCTGTCACCGTCAGCCCTACAACAGGCCCTATGAAACATCACAGATGGCTTTCGACGGAAAAAATATCAGACCCGGGGAATATCCCCAGCTCCCTGGAGGAAAGAGATGAATTGGCAAATGGAAGGCTACAGCGATAAGGGAGTTTTTTATAAACATAACCTAATTGTATTACTTCAAAGTCCTGAAGTTTATTGCCCTGTTTAATGATGTGTCCCGTTATTTATGGTGTAGCACAACGAGTCTGCTATTGATTTAATACACTTCCTTAAAGACCGTCATTGTCACAAGCAATAAAACGAAGCCATTCTGAGACAGCTCAATTATGTCACATCTCCATCACCCGACCCTGAGCACCCCCAGCATGTGGGGACCACCTGCCCCATCCCTGGAGCAGGTGGTGAAGAGGGTTCCCCCAGGAAGGATGGAGCCCAAGTGCGGCATTCAGAGGGCAGGAGCAGGCAGGATGGGTTCCCCTGGCTCAGGGATGCTGCCCATGGACCCTGTGCCACCACCTCCTGCTGCCAGGCACTCAGCTGGGGACAAGTCTACACCTACTAACCGGCGTGGTGATGGTGTAGGCGCAGGGGAGAGGGGTTAGCGGATGGAAAACACCATGAACAATAACCAGGATTTGTGCCCCTGCCCGTTCCCACCGCGCTCCTCACCTTTCTGGTACTGGAGCCAGAGCTGCTGCTGGACCTTCTTGCTGGGGAAGTGGATGGTGCAGCTGAACTCGGAGCCGTACAGAGCCTCCGCAATGTAGTGGGAGCCAAACTGCTGGATGAAGGAGAGCAGCTCTTCCCGGCTGCTGTCCTTGTTCAGGATCTTCAAGATGTTTGCGAAGCCTGTGGGAGGGAGGCAGGGGATGGGCAGGGGGACCAGGCAGGACTGCCAGCCACAGCCTGGGGCAAGAAGCCCCAGAAGATCCCTTGATCAAGCAGGACAAGTCCCCCTCATGGGTGCAAAGCACAGTTCCTCCTCTGTTGCCTGCAAGGTCTACATGATCCTGCCCAGAGAAGCTGTGGCTGCCCCATCCCTGGAGGTGTTCACGACTGGGCTGGATGGGGCTTGGAGCAACCTGGTCTGGTGGGAGGTGTCCCTGCCCAGGGCAGGGGGGGTAGAACTGGATGATCTTTAAGGTCCCTTCTGACACAAACCGTTCTATGATTCTATGACCCTTTGGAATCCACAACCTCCTATTTCCCTTGGGCTGTGGCTCTGGCATTCTACTGTGAGTCCTCTCCCAGAGACTTTCCCAAAACCAATGTGTAGGGATGTCCATGTGAACGTGTGTGTGCACAGACACACATACCCACAAGCAAACACCCTCCCACCAGCCCCATCCCGTTCTGCAGGCTGCTGGGACACCATCAACACTCTCCCCAGAGGATGAGCTTGGCCTTTGCTTTGCGTTGGCACCACAACCAGTGATGTTCTCCAGGTGTCACTAATTACAGATCGCCTTGCAGACCATCCCCAGTGTAAAATCCCTGCACAGCCCATGACTGTTTTTAGGAAATCACTATTTTTAGGAAAGCTGGAGGTGGCCTGGAAGAACACATGGGGCTGGGACTGGTGGTAGGTCTGTGGGTGCACAAGGGTCGGGGCATCTCTTGGGCAAAGGAGACAGAAGGAACAAGGGGGACAAGGATACAGACCCCCACTGCTCTGTGGAGAGGGAATACCGTGGAGGGACTGGTGACTACACGGTGCCTTGGCACCCTTTACAGCTGGCTGGTATCATCGTTTTGGTTCAGTGATGGAACTGAAAACATACTGCAACGAAATACATCAGAAATGTCACCAAAGTGAGGTTATCTGGCCAGCTGGTTGGTTGGTTTATTGAAAGAGAAGGTTTCATGGTTTCATGAAAAAGCTAGAAGAATTCGATTTGAGCTTAACCCAAATATTTTGTTCAGCTCTGAAAAGGTTATTTCGTTCTGGGGCTCTGCAGCCTGTCTGCACTAAATCTTTCACTTGTTTCTCTCTCCCCTTTAAAAACGGGTTGATTTTTTAATAAAAAATGCTGTTTTGAAATGAAAAGGCAAAACATTTCAGGTCGTAACAAAACGTTTCAGCATTTCTGAAACAAAACGTGTAGCTATAAAAACGTGGAAGTGAAATGTTTTGACATCTGCAGGATCCTCCCGCCCGCCCCTTCTTCAGCTGCGACTCCTGCTTTACATGACCCACATTTACAAGTGCTCTGGGTCCTTTTGAAGCCACATTTTTTCAAGAGCTTACTGGTTTTTGTACATAAACATATATGCAGCCACCCCAACATGAATCTTCTCGCAGTGTGGCTTAATACCTTGATCCTGTCTCGGACCCCAGTGCTTGCTTTGTGCGATTAAGCTGCACAAACCCCCTGCGTCAGTTTCTCCCTCCCATAAAAAGGAGAAAAAGCCCTCTGCCTGCCTCTGCAGCAGCGCTGGGAACTTGAGCTACTGCCTGAGCAGATCCTGGAGGTGGGAAATGCTGGTGGGATGCTCTGCACAACTGTCCCTTGGGGCAGAAGACCACCACCCACCTGCCCACCCATGGAGATGCGTGGTTAGAAACCCTCACCTGCAGAGAGGGTGATGGAGCTGAGCTTCACCCTGTAGAGGTTGCTCCTGACCCGCCAGTGCTGCACCATGGGGTACCCCATTGCCTCGTCGTACTTGATGTCCCCTGCAAAGGAAGAGCCAGTGCTCAGCCCCTGCTGACCTGGTGGCCACAATCTGAGGAACGCTTCATGCTTACACCAAGGAATGGCTTTGCCACACGCCACAGGGGTGAGAAATGGGGTGACAGCAGGGACGGTGACCTCCTTCAGTGGTCACGCCATAGGGTCCCCCAGGCTGCCTGGAGCTTGCAGGGATGGAGATGTCGCCTTGTCCGGTGCCAGGGTGGACTCACCCACTCCATATGCTCTTTCTGCCTGAGGGAGGCAGGAGGGATGCCGTGAAGGACCCCACCACACCAGGGATGCTGATGCCCCTCAGGGACCAGGGTGGAAGAAGGGTTTTATGCCCTGAGGGGGCTGTTCATACCAGTGAGAAGCTGGAGGTCAGGAAGGGGTTCTGAGAGGACACCACGGCACTGCTCCTCCACCGGCAGCGGGATCACCATCAGGCCATCAGCCAGCTGGGGGAAGTCCTTGATGAAGTTATTCTCCCTGCAGAGAGAAAAAGACAACTGCAAAGCAACGATGCAGGCCATGGCCAGGTGGGGGATCTGAGCTGCCCTGGTGATACGGGAACAGATGACTGGAGAGCGATGGACATCTCCTTGAGCAGGAGACCTAACAGGGGATAGGGTTTGAAGCCCCTGCTGCCAGCCACCCATAGCTCCACAGTCCTCCAAGGTGATGTCTAACGAGCTCCCCAGGCACCACAGCTCCATTAAGGTCTCCAGTAACATGGGACCACTCTCAGCTTGGGTACCTGGTCACCAGTTTTGGCCCAAAAGTGTGGATTTTCAGTGTGCCACTGGAGAGAGTGCAGACAGTGATGAGCAGAGGGAATGGCTGCTACACCTCAAATCTGCCCCTTTCCACCACCTGCAGCATCTTCCTAGTATGGGACAGTGACCAAGGCCCAGACCAAGCCCTGCTGGGGGTCCCCACCCCAGGCAGCATCATCACCCCCGCAGCTTTGTCCCTGGATGACTGGCTTTGTACCAGGAGGAAAAGGTACATTTATAGACAGACACCAAAAAAAAAAACCCAACCAAAATTAAAAAAAAAGCTGGCGCGTGCAGCTCACAGCGTGATTTTACCACACATGCGGGATCTTTTCTAACCTTGGCAAGTATAACATCGCGTAATAGGCCCCTAATGAATTGTTTCTAGAACAACGATACTGGGGAAACTATTTGAAATGGTGAAGAGACAGGTCTCTGGGAGACGAGCCTCCCCCAGAGCAAGACACCTCACGCCTGCGCAAAGGAAACAGGAGTGGGGGGGGTTTAAATATTGATCTTAGAGTCAAAATATAGGCCAGGAGGCTCTGCGTCCTCCGGGTGCGGAGACAAAAGTGCAGCAGAGCAGAAAAAAGGGAGGTTCCTGCAAAATCAGGTCAGCCCCAGGAGCTGGGGGCGGCTCAGGCTGGCACCGCCTGCCCCAGTTGCATTTTTCTGAACAGATTTTCCTTTAAAAAACTGCTGGTTTGACCCCTCTGCCCTGGTTTTACCCCTCCAAAGAATGCTCCTGCAGAATTCTCCATCATCCCATGATCATCAGACAAGTGGGGACACCACAGCCACCTCCAAAGGTCCCGCTGTGGCGAGATGCTGGGCTGGTGGAGCGCTTCCCCAGGTCCTCCCGCTGCTCCATCATCAGGATATGGCCAGTGTAACCTGGGGGTGAGCAGGAGGCCACAGCCCCGTGCAACCAGCCTGGGGATGCTCCTGGTCCTGAGGTAGGTGAGGAGGAGCTTCGGGTGGGGACACAAGAGTGGGGCTGAGCACGGCTGTGCAGGCAGCTCTGCTGCTTGTCGTCACGCTGCAGCCCTGTCTCAAAGCCGTCAGCACCTGATTGCGTCTCAGGAGCTTCACTTTACACACTGCCAGGGAAAAAATGGATTATTCGTCTGAGGGAAAAAGCCTCTTGCTCACATATGTGCTCACAAATCTCCTATTGACACGGCGGGTGCGGGATCCCCGTGGCGGAGCTGTGCTTTGCTGTTCTGAGCCCTTTTGCTGTCGCAGCGATGCAAACGGGGAACTGCAATCCCTGCCGGGGACGGGAGCTGTGTGGGCGGTTGGAAGCCGGGGCTGCAAAATTAGGGAAGTGGTAGGGAACACGGGAAGGAGGGTGTTGGTGATTCTGCTACTCTGCCTCAGCAGGAAAAAAGGGGAAAGCATCAGCGCTATCAAATCCCAAAGCCCCTAAGAAGCGTGATGCTGTGCCAGGAAAGAGGGATGCAGCTGCACTGAGCCCACCTGCCATCCCAGGTGGGACTGTCCCCTCCCTGATGGGTCACCTTGCACCCGAGGGTGAGCACGAGGGCCAGATGGGTCATAGAGTCATAGAATGGTTAGAGTTGGAAGGGACCTTAAAGATCCCAGAAGCCTGTCCAGCCCCACACCCCACCTCTGAGAGGACCAGGGGGACAATGTCACTGGCTGGTGGCACCTTCCCAGGTGCTCTCCCATCACCCTGCACGAGGGGATGGACCTGGCAGGGCTGGAAGAGCTCAGCCATAGGAGGACACTATCAGGTGGCACCACAGACACCAGAAAACTGCATTAACCCTGAGCATGGGGCAGCGATGATGCAGAAAATCAACCTCTCACCAACACCTGCCCAGCGGACCAGCTGGCTGTCCCTGGGCATTAGCCCAGCTCACCGGGGTGACAGGACAGTCCCCAGGGGCTGGTGGCCCATGAATGGGCAGCTGAGGAGAGGGACGTTGGAAACTGGTGCAAGGGGATCCTGCAGGCAGCTGCTGCTGCTGCTGCTGAGCTGACACCTCTATGAAAAGGTATTTACCGAAAAACCGTGCTCTGCGGTGCTGCTTGCTGTAATACTGTTGGCTTTAACTGCTCGGCAGTTGAAAGGTCGAGGAAAAACATGGGGCAAGTGTGAGTCAAGGGGTGGGGGCACACACTGGTGCATGTCCACAGCCTGTTCCGGTAGGAGGAGGGAGCAGCAGCACAAGGCAACATTTTAGGGATGCATTTTTGCTACCAAACCCTTCCTGCATCTCCTCCCCACCTCCAGCCCCAAAGCAGGGACAAGCTGAAGCTGTGCTGGGGGTACCCCCCCTGCAGCCAAGCCCTTGCTACATCTGTGGGTGCAGGATGGCACATCGGGAGGGCAGGTGACACCCTGGGGACACTCAAACGGGCTCGTGGCCGGCAGCATGCCGGGCCGTGTGCCACAGAACCGCAGCCGGCAGAGGGCTGCAGCTCCTCTTCCACCGTGTCTTATTAACAACCCTGCGGCTCGCAGCGCTGCTCGCGTAAAGGCACAAAGGAAGAGTTTCTGCCAGGCTTTTGTGCTCTCTGATCAAAGCCATTTGGGCTCTGTGCAAAGGGCAGGGATGCAGGCGAGGGGAGGGATGACAGCAGCCCCGTGCATGTGCCACCACACGTGCCTCCCTCTCTGGGACGGCTGAGCCACTGCTTCACACCCAGAGACACCTTCATGACCTCGTGGTTCCTACTGGCCATGGAGCCAGGTTTATTCTGAATGGATAAAGAGACAGCCCAGCAAACCCACTGGTTCCCAGTGCCTTGTAGCCCCACAGCATCCTCCTCTGATCCTGTTTGGCCCCACAGCATCTCCCCAGCACTGGTGGAGCAGACACCCCATACCCACAGGAGCAGGGAGTGTGCTGCTCTCTCCAGCTCGATGCACAATGAACCCACACCTGGGCTTCACAGGGCTCTCCTGGTGGGGATCCAACCATTTCTCGGGGCATTTTGCAGATACTGAGTCATTATACATGGAAATGCTGTTTCTCCCCAGTAGCATCCGATCCAAAGTACGTCCCACCTTGGGAGGGAGCTGACTTCCAGCTAAAGGAGTTCTGATGCTGATAAAGGTCAAATGGCCAAAGGCCTGAGTGAGCTCTCCTCCTGGCAGGGTGGGCTGAGGAGGAGAGCAGTCGGCTGGATTAAACTCGAGTTCAAAACTTTGGCTTTGATGGACACATCGTGTAACCTTGGCCGAGTCATGAAACGCTCCTGTTGCCTCGGGTGACAGGTAACAGACAGCAGCTCCCTCTGTCTCAGGGTGCTGATGGGGCAAAGGCAATTAGCAGCGGCTCAGGTAACAGGAGGAGGGCTCACGCAGTGATAGCCCGCTGTGCCGCTGTTCTCCTGCCCTTCTGAAACTCCATACACTGACTAGAGATGCTTTTTAGGGAATCTGACCTTAAATAACACACCGAAGGTCACGCAACACGGCTGTGGCACGGTGCAGCATTGCTGTGCTCCGCAGGGTTGGCATCATCTCAAGCAGGTGATGGGAAGCCTCCAAAAAGAACTGGTATCCCCCAGCGTCCAGGAGGGAAAGGGGGTTTTTGGGGGGAGCAGGGGAGCCCAAGCAGCTGGAGTGCTGTGGTCCTCCTGGAGGGGGCCATGGCCACCAGGTCCTGGTCCACAGCACGGTTCTGCCAAGCCCCATGGCACCCCACCCCCTTGCCGAGACGCTGAAAGCCAGGGCCAAGCTTGCAGTGGGATTTTAGCCCGCAGCAGTGATAGATCAGCTGGTGACTCACATTCTTTTAATTTCATTTTCCTGTTAGCAACACCGTTGGGTGAAGGAGCAGCTTCTCTCCTCCTCGGCTCAGCCAGCTGTGGCTTCCTCCTTTCCCACTTTGTGCCCCAAGGGCATGGCCCCGAGGTCATACTCTGCCCACCGAGCCTTTTAGAGACCCTCCTTGACTCCTGCACAACTCCCACTGCAAATTCAAACATCAGCAGCCATGGGGATCCCTGCCTCCCTCCACCACGGACACCCTGCATCGCAGCGACTGGGCAAATACATTCATGAAGGGGTAAAAGAAAAATAAAATATAAAATGACCCCACAAATGATTAGCTGATGCCCTGAAGCGTGAGATTTAATTACCCTTATCTGAGCCAGCACAGCTACAAATGTTAATCACATTATCATCCAGCGTGCTTATGTTCAGCAAAGTGTCTACGCGAGGACTGCACTTTCTGCTATGTGAGTCTGAGAGGATGCCTTCTCTGGCAAGAATAATTTATTAATCTTACTTCTTTCTGTCCCGCAATGGCTCGGGGAGAAGATGATGGATTTGAGGTTATTTAGTGCCAGCTTTTGACCCAACTTTCCCTCAGAGAAGCTCTCCCGCTGGGGTGGCTGCAAGCTCCCAAGAGCCCAGCCTGCATCTGACACGGGGCCATTCAGAAATAGCTTCTTTTTAGCTTGTCATCACCCCCCAAAAAAACCCCACATTGATCTAGAGTCACTGGGAGGCAGAAAAAGAGGATGTCCTGTTCCCACAGCCACTTTGGAGAAGGTAAGCACATGGTAAATCTCCCCCCACGTGTCCCCATGACCTCAGGCACTGGTGAATTATAAAGACTTAATGCAAACCCTCTGAAGCAGCAATTACTTACTCCAAATTTACTGGTCATTAATTTTGGCAAGGCCTCGCTCCTGTATAACGAGGCAGGATTAAGAAAGGAGAAGACTGCTCAGGTTTTGCCAGGCCCTGGAGCCCACTCCAGCTCCCCAAATTTCAGCCCTGACCGCAGTTTCCAATGATGTGTGGCCGGACCAGGCTTTGGGGAGAGAGGAGAGAACAACCCAGAGCTGCTGGTGTCCCCCAAGTCTCCCCAGTGCCACCATCACCCCCATCCCTCCATTGACCCTGATGCTGTGGGTAAGACCTGTCCCTGCATTGTCCGTCCATACCCAACCTGCCCCAATTCAGCAGCAGCAAAAAACCGCCTGAAAATATTCAATAAGCTGCCTTACCCCCTCGGTTCAGGCAGAATTAGCATTTAAATTGAGGTGTTTCGGGGAGGTAAATCACGCCAGCGCTGGGGCCGCAGCGCCTGCGGGCACGCACGGTGCTCCTGGGTGCTTCGGAGCGTGATGCTCAGCACCATCCCCTCCACGTGCCCTCAGACCAAGCCCCAAAACCTGCCCCAAAATCCTCCATGGGGCTGGGAACGACCAGGACCCCACATCCCATGCCTCCCGCTCCCTCCATCCCGTGGGGCCAGGGGCTGTGCGGCAGCGAAGTCGCCTGCTCTGTCATGTCAAAATGTGTTGAAAAAGGCTCAGCCGATGCCGGCGAAGCGCCGTGGGCTCCGTCTCGGCAGCTCTTTGATCCCGACGCTGGAATACTAATTGCGGCTCCACACTGGCACAGCTGCTGGAGGCCCTTGGTGGCACTGCCAGGGCTTCTATTCCTTCATCGCACCCAGTTTGGGGACACCAAAGCGTGGGAGGGCACAGTGAGAGCAGGAGGCCCTTGGTGGCACTGCCAGGGCTTCTGTTCCCTCATCACACCCAATCTGGGGACACCAAAGTGTGGGAGGGCACAGTGAGAGCAGGAGGCCCTTGGTGGCACCGCCAGGGCTTCTGTTCCCTCATCGCACCAAATTTGGGGACACCAAAGTGTGGGAGGTCACAGTGAGAGGGGTGAGACCAGGCAAAGGATGGTGACTATGCACCAGGAGCTGCAAATGCCACCAGTGCCTGTGCCACCAAGCACGTGGTGCCATGCAGGGACACCATCCATGGCACAATGATGGTGACAGCCAGCAAATGACATCTGGACATGGGACTTTAAGCGCTAGGAGAGCAGTGACAGCCAGACAGAAGGATGCAGGAGGCGGGAGGTGGGAGCAGCGCTGCTTCCCGGGGGCCAGCAGAGGCAGGGAAGGCAATTCCTTCCCAGTGAACAGCTTATTTACTGGAACAGGAATTTGGTTGTTTCAAAGCTACTTGTTGAGTCCACCTGAACCTGTTGCAGACCCCAAACAAGGATTTTTTTGGTTGTTGTTTCTTTTAAGTACAAAATAGATGGATGAAGATGAACAGTTGCCATCACTGCACCACCACCACCTCTATGCCTCATGGAGGGCTCCTGTGCCTCCCCAGCAGCTGAAGGCAAGACTCAATCGAGACTGTGGCTGCTTTCCTATTCTCTGTTAGCGCACCAAACCATCACCTCATTTCATGGTAACCCAAAGCACACCACTGCTAGTGTTATAGTTCAGCTGCTGAACCAAAAACTCAACTCTCCACACTGCTCACACCCAAGCCTGGGTCAGCAGCAGGACCATGAAGTCATGTGCCCATGCCCATCAGCATCGTGCTCCACCAGCACTGGATCATTCCAACCTGATCCTCCTACAAATCACCTCCAAACATCTCCCAAAATCTAAAGTCCTCCTGCAGTCTGCAGAGTCCTGGTGAGCACTCAGGGAAATCCAGCCAGTGGTTCCCACCACCCACCATGGCACTGATGGCAAGCATGATGTTCACCATCACAAAGTGCATCCTCTCCTGAAGCCATTTCTAAAGGAAACACATAGAAATCTGCTTTGAGATAAGGAGATGGAGAAGATGGGAGCAGAGATCTCCCTCCTGCACGCCGGGAGTGGGCAGCTGGTGGTGGGTAGAAAGCTGGAGAAGGTTCACCACCACCAGTGAAGCTCAGGTGGAGTGCCCAGGGCTGGGCAGAGGGACCTCAAGAGGCTCTTCAGCCTCACCCAGCTGCTGGCTCTCAAGGTGCTGTATCGCAGTGACATCATCAGTGCTCATTAATCACCTTTTATTGCCCTCCCCGCCCCGCTCCCCATTATACAGCTATTTATTTATTCCGGGAAAACATGCCTCCTGTGGGTGAAATCCTGCGGCAGGCTGTGGATCTTTCTTCCTCCGGGGTGCCTGTTGGGAACAGGCTGGAATGGAGTGCCGAGTAAAAACAAATTTGGGAAGTTACAGTTCCCACAGCAACGCCGGGCGCCTGTGCAGCACGCAGGCAAAGCTGGATTTATGTCCTCATTACGGAATCAGGGCTCTGAGAGGGATTCCATGCAAAGCTCCAGCTTCCAGCCCTATACACAACTTTGCAAATCTACCGATAATTCCCTTTGGGATTGAAATTTCCCCGGCTTAACCTAAGCTTAAAGGTGATTTTCTGCCAGACATTTTAAGAAAAGTCAAAAATCCCCATTTTAGAGTGAGAGAGTGAGGACAAAAAGCCGACGCATCCCCACCTGGAGAAAGGGAAGAGAGTGACAGCCTGTCTCTCGTTTGCCTGGCAAAACTTGCTCTTGGAAGCCCACACTCGCAGAGAGCAAATCCCTTGGGAAACAAATATATGTGAGCTGGGAGACACCTCTGCCCAGGGAAGGTGCTGAGTCCCCTTCTCTGGAGACCTTCAAGCCCTGCCTGGATGCAGCCCTGAGTGATGCGCTCTGGGCAATCCTGCTTTAGTAGGAGAGTTGGACTGGATGGTCTCTAGAAGTCCCTCCAACTCTGACAATTCCCTGATTCCGTGACACAACTTGGTGCGGGAGCTGCCATCATTAACACGGGAACCCAGGGAACATTCCCCAGTCACATCAGGACCAGAGCCCAGAATCCCAGAGTGCACTGACAGTCCCCTCTGGTTAAGCCTCTTTACATCTCTGCCAGAGACCTCCTCATTCGATGCACTGCTCCCATCAATGTCAAGCAGGAGGAAGCTGACAAAACAGAACCCAGCGTGCATCCGACCCAACACTTTCCATCTTTAAGTTGCTATCTCCTTATCACTACCCTGCTCATGTCACGTCATGTAGGTGCATCCCATCACTTGGGTGCACGATGCCACTTAAGTGCATCATCACCCAGAACAAGCCCTCCCACACAACCCTCTCTGCTCCTCTCCTCCTTCTTCAGGGGCAAAGCAAACAAACAAATAGCCAAAACCTCTCTCCCTTCCTGGTGCTGCCTTTAGTGTTTGGCTGATCTCGCCAGCAACACAGACAGTGGCTCCACCACTGCACACATCTGGCTGGGTTTGTCCTCAGCTGCCTTGTCCTGAGCCTGCAACAAGGTGGCGGGGCCATGAGGACACATCTGAGCCACGTGCCATCCCTCCTTGTCTGGAAGGTCTGGAAAAGATCTAATAGCTGATGTAGATGATGTGAAATCTGCTTGTTTGCAAAGGGTTAGTGCTGCTTGGTGTCTGTCAGGAGGATCAGTGTCTTGCTCCATGTACCTGCTCTTCAAGATGTCTCCCTCCATTAGCTTCGCCATCACTGACAGCAGAAGGGCCTGACCTTGTCGGCTTCCATAAGCTCAGCAACTTTCAGCTTCTTAAGGACTGAGACGGAGAAGTGCCGTGGAGATGGACAGATCTCCCCGAGCAGCTCATGGAACTTCTGCCCTACTGGGCCGTAGCCACTGGGAGATGACCTGGGGATGGTTTCTCTATGGGGATGGTATTTTCCATGCCTGAACAAGGCAGAGCTGGGCTGAACGGCTCCTCTGAATGATTATTTCAGCATTGAGCTGAGCCAAGGCTGTCGGTCCTCTTGCACAGGTTGTTTGGGTGCTGTTTGCAATCATTTCCTGAGTGTTGCTCAAACAGCTCCGTGCCTGGCACCCTCATTAGCATCATTTGTAACAAGGCAACAAATACCTAAACTCCCACTGCCTTCAGGGGAGCCAGGACCACACGCTGGGGCTTCCCAAAGAACCGGTGTAAGGCTGGTGCCTGACAAACATCCAGTTCCTACGGGATTTGGGCACAGCAACACAAAACTGGTGGCTTCTCCGCACACCAGCTGCTCTTCCAGGGAAACCCCCACCCCAGCTGCAACGCCCTGGGAAGAGCAAGAACTGCCCTTTAAATAATATTTGCCTTCCCAATGTAAATGCAGACCCAGCTCTCTGCTCAGCACATCTATTCTCTTTGAACAATTTGGGATCTTAAGCACTTCTTTTTTTATTTTTTTTTTTCTTTCCCTTCTCCTAAGCTTCATCGTTAACCTTTAAGATGGAGATAAGGCTTAAGAGTTTGGAAGGGAATCAGGAGAGACCCTGGAAAGGAGCCAGGAGGAGTGTTAATACTGGGCTGCACATCATATCTCTTTGGTTCTTCTTTCCCTCCAGGGTGATTCGGACTGCTCTTGACTACCACCATGGTATTACAAACCCTAATGAGGTTTGGAAAATAAGAAACCCACTGCGGTGTGGGAGAAACTAATAGAAATTGTTTTGTCTTCTCTCTATTAGTCATTACAAGCAGAGGAAAAACAGCCACAGGCAGTGGCACGGCTGCAATATCACCACACATTTCATATGCTGGCACTCCGACAAAGTCATTCCAACGCAGTTAACGTTCCCGCTCCCCCTCTACGCAAGCCCTGCTGTATGCCAGCATCCCCACTGCCGGGCTCCTTCAAGCCTGGGGCAGCCCCACTGGTGCCCAGTGCCCACCAGCCAGGGCTACAGAACCCAGGCAGCCCACCCAAGAGGCCCAGGCAGGATGCTCTGGCAGCCCCCAGCTCTGCCCACCAGCAAACCACCAGTATTGCAGTCAGACACCCTGCAGAGTCCAGGGCTGCCCAGGGGCCAGGGGCAGGCAGGGAAGGTGAAGGCAGGGACAGGCACAGCTCCCCGGCTCTGTCAGGAAGCCAGAGCATATGGTGAATTAGCTGGGATTTGTGACTGCATCTGCAGAGTCGCATTTCTGTGTGCAAAGTTAAATACAGAAGCCACAAAACAACGGGTGCAAAGAGCTGGGGTGGGGACACAGCACCTGCAGCAATGTGCCCCCTTGTCACCCTCCCAGGAAAAGGCAAAGCCCCGTTTTGGGCATTCAGCAAGACACCTCGGAGCACCTTTGTAGAATCAGAGTCACAGAATGTTAAAGCTGGAAGGGACCTTAAAGACCATCTAGTTCCACCCCCTGCCCTGGGCTGGAACACCTCCCACCAGATCAAGCTGCTCAAAGCCCCATCCAGCCTGGCCTTGAACCCCTCCAGGGATGGGGCAGCCACAGCTTCTCTGGGCAACCTGGGCCAGAGTCTCACCACCCTCACAGCAAAGAATTTCTCCCTAATATCTAATCTAAATCTCCCCCCTTTCAGTTTAAAACCATTACACCTTGTCCTATGGCTCCCCTCCCTCATCAAGAATCCCTCCCCAGCTTTTCTGGAGCCCCTTTAGGGACTGGAAGGGGCTCTGAGGTCTCACCGGAGCCTTCTCATCTCCAGACTGAACACCCTCAACTCTCTCAGCCTCTCCTTACAGCAAAGAGGCTCCAGCCCTTGGAGTGTCTTCATGGCCTCCTCTGGACCTTCTCCAACAGGTCCATGTCCTTCCCCTTTGCTTCCCTCCTCCTGGCTCCCCTGGGCATCGCATCCAAGCTGGGTGGCTGCCCAGTGACAACTGGCAGTGCCATCACACCTTCCAGATGTCCGCCTGTAGATATGGGCACAGCTGCTGAATGGCACTGTCCCCTGGATAGCTGGAGCACAAGCACACAGGATGCTCTGGATGCACCAGGCTCCTTCGGCCCGTGCTGGGGGAGAAACGAACCGGCACAAACACCTCAAGCTTTCATCTCAAGAAAATTGTTATTGAAGGCAACAGCCCATAGGAGACTCCTCCTCACCCAGCTGTGATCTGGGCTGGGTGACAGAACAACAGTGAGGAAGCATGACGGGGAACGGGGAGGAGGGTGAGCGATGCTGGGCTGGTCACCTGTGCCTGCTGGGCTGGGCCACGGCTCCAGCAACCAGGCCAGGTCACACTGCCCAGGAATGGGCTGCCGCAGAAGATCTGCCAACCTGGAACACGTTGCCCAGAGAAGCTGTGGCTGCCCCATCCCTGGAGAGGTTCAAGGCCAGGCTGGATGGGGCTTGGAGCAATCTGGTCTGGTGGGAGGTGCCCCTGCCCATGGCAGGGGGTTGGAACTCGAAGCTCTTCAAGGTCCCTTCCAAGCAAAACCATTCTATGATTCAGGAGATCTCCTGTGTTATTATCCCACATGCCTTAAGGGTAGGATGCAGCAGGGAAAGGGAGGGCTCCCAGCAGAGCTTGTCCATCCTTTTGGGTTCAACTGATGGGGCCCAAACCCAATCCAAGCATTTGCCTTCAGGTTTCCGCCGCCATGAGTTACACTGCAACATCTGGAAGGGCAAATCCTCCATCTCTGGAGAGATCACTTGGGATAGGAAAGAGCAGGTTTTCTGCGGCACAGAGGACTGCATCCAAGCCCTGCTGCTAACTCGTGAGCAGGTATGGCTCGACAGCTGGCAGAGCTGCGGAGCGCTCAGAAGACCCTGTGCTGGTGCCCACTCCTAACTGCATTGCCTGCAGCAAGGATTCGCATTGCTAAGTCAATGTCAAGCCAATTTAGTCCTTGGATGAGGAATCTCCATCAACCAGCCCTGGCACTAGCAAGAAAGAGCAGTTACGGGCTGGAATGTGTCAGCCTTGTCCCTGGAGATGCCACTGGAGCATGTACTAATGGTGACCACCAAAGAAGTGCCCACAGCATGACGGAACACTCCTGCTATTACCGCTTAAAGTCAGGTGATTATGATTTACTGCCTCAAACCCTCACACCTCCCTCTTTTCTTTCTTTACAGCTGAACATCCCTTATTTTCATGCGTCCCGAGTGGGTGCAGAGCCCCCGTGCCCCTCAAGTGGCTGCACCTCATGCCAGATGGAAAGAAGAAGAAGTAATTTCTCTCTACAAGCCTGTACACCCCATCAAGGCTATAAAGCCAATAAGGACCCCCTGGGATGAAAGGCACTCTATAAATCTGAGCTGTTATTATTACAAAACCAATCTCCACCACATCTCTTAATAATGCAGATTAACTATGCAATAACACCAGTTATAATTAGTATCATAAAAGTCCGAGATGGGAAGGGCTAGCAGGTCAGTGAGTCCATCCCGTGGGCTGCTCCCTGCTCTCAGGTGCCCTTGAAAGATTGGAAAAGCGGAGGTTCGGCAGGGCTGGGCACCACGAAGGGAGTGGGGACAAGGAGGAGATGGGACACATCACTGTGCCTCTGCCAAACCCAGGAGGGGAGCAGAGCCTGACACCAACCTCCAGTCCCTCCTCTCCTGTGCGGGTCCATGTCCTCTCTCAAACCTCTCCCCTTTCTTCACACTCTGGACTCCAGACAAGGGTATCACCATCAGCTTTTCACAGGGTGGACCCAGAAAACCTCACCAAGCCCCTAAGAGCTGTATGGGAGGATGTGGGTGTCCCCCAAGGGCACAGGCTGAGGACAGCAGGGCAGGCTCCTTGCAGGAGGAGCCTGTGTCCCAAGACAACCTCCTCAAGGGATGACCATCTCCCCCAGATCCTTCACCTCCTGTCCCATAAGAAGCTCCCAGCCCTAGGGCTAGGAGACACCACCTTCCTATACACACACTCCTTGCTCAGCAGCATTCCCAGTCTTGGAACCTGCTGCCATCCAGCCCAAGGACCAGAATTCCTCTAAAGAACCCAGCCAACGCACGCAGCAGAAGTCCTGCTGCCTGCTGCCTTCCTCCACCTCCTGCTCCTGGGAATCTCAGCCTCCTCCTTGCCTCCACACTGTGCCCATATGGCCCTGGTCCTTCTCCCCTGCGGTCCCCATTGGTGGTGGGAAGGGCAAGAGGGAGGGCTCCCTGCCTGGGTGCAGTGCTGCTCTGCCCAATTAGTGCTGCTGGGTGACAGGTTCTGTTTGCGCTGCGTGATTAGTGGTGGAAATGCAAATCTGAACATCCTCCGCCGCAGCAGTTAACAAGATAATGAATATTTTCATCAGCTGCAGAGAATACAAACATCTGCGCAGACACAAACGTGC
>VXBW01008250.1:115526-214528 GCA_013400375.1 Thinocorus orbignyianus | reverse complement strand
GGAGGGAAGCAGGGAGCAGGGGCGTGGGCTGGGGGAGCATCCCTCTCTGCGGGGGCAGCAGCTCTGCTGCTGGGGGAAAGGAATGCTCTGCCACCGCTGGCTGGTCCCCAGTCACGGAATCATAGAATCACAGAATCATTCAGGTTGGAAAAGACCCTTGGGATCATCGAGTCCAAACATCAAAGTTCTCCCCTACACCATAACTCCCAACACAACATCTAAATGACTCTTCAACACGTTCGGGGATGGGGACTCATCCACCTCCATGGGCAGCCTATTGCACTCTTTCTGTCAAGAATTTTTTCCTAATGTCCAGTCTAAACCTACCCTGTTGCAGCTTGACCTCTTGTTCTGTTGCTAATTACATGTGAGAAGAGACCAGCACCAACCTCTCTACAATATCCTTTCAAGTAGCTTTAGAGAGTGATGAGGTCTCCCCAAGGCCAGCAAGAGCCTGTGGGTAACACTCCATCACCTTTGGTGGGTGCTGGTACCATCTCAACAGCAGCCTCTTAGCTCTGAACTTCGCCTGTGTCTGTGAGCAGGTTTGGGGTACAAACCTGGGGTACCCACATCTCCCATGGCACTGTGCCAGCTCTGCCCCCTCCCTTCCCCAATCTCTGGGGTCCAAGTTCCCCATTGAAACATCAACTTGCTGGTTTGCATGGCTGCTTTCAGGGCACAGACCAAGGTGAGAGCCGTTTGGCTTTTCCTTAGCCTCAAGATAAAGGTGGGGAGCTCGGCTGTGGTTTTTAACACCCACCTAGTCCTTTGTACTGGGGACCACTGTGGCTCAGGAGGTCCTGAGGAAGCCCCAAGTCAAGGATATGCCATTAGTTTTGGGCTCTGGCCGTGTCAGGAGCTTCCACCCTCCTGTCCCTCCAGCTCACCAGTGCTCAGACACACGCTGGGAGCGATGGATCTCTCCTGGGCAACGGTCAAACAGCAGAGACCGACCCCGTGCGAGGTTATCCTGCTGTCTGCACAGACTGGAATGAAAAGAAGCAGCTCAGGGGCACATCCAGGACACGGATGGGGCAGGAAGAGCAGAGGACAGCTGTGACAGGTATGTCCACACTAGTTTACTCCTTAAATCCTACCCACACCAGGTGCAGAACAAGCCTGTAAACCTCTAGCACTTAGAACACCTCTATTACCAGCATCTCAATCAGCGTATTTTAAAAAGCATCTTTTCCACCCTGGACCCCTGCGTCATCTTTAGGATATCGATGGCACAGGATTTGCTCTTGTTTTGCTACAAGAATATAAAACAAAACAAAACAAAACAAAACAAAACCCCGCTACCGATCCGGTGCAAAAACACGTGGCTGCAGACTGTCGGAAATCCCAGCTCAAAGCCACACAATCCTCCTTCTCGGTGGGATGTGAACTTTGAAACAGAGCTGGGCTGATGCGCACAGGATGCACCGGTAACCAAACTGACGGCGTGCTGCGCTAATTGCGTTAGTCATTTACATACTGGATTGATAAAAATCTCAATGCTTAGCCTGGCCAGTGAGGATGTGCTCCAAATACACGGCGTGTGTCTAAGTGCAACCTGTTGCAGGCTCTGAAAGGGTTGGATGGACTCAAAGGAGCGCCGGGGTGTCCCTGGCACGAGGTTGAAAGGTGGAAAAAATGGGATTGAGGAAAAATGGTTCCATTTTTTTCAGGGGGCCCTTAGGGAATTGAGGAAAAACAGCTCTGATGGGGGCCTTTGAAGGATGCAAAAGCCACAGCGTGTGGAACGGCCGCAATTGGGTATCAGGAGGTCTCTGGTCTTCAAGCAACATCCCCAGCTGGAAGCAGGCAGTGATTCTGCACAGCACAGATGGGGAACATGGCAGAGAGTAGAGCACCACATCCCACCACAGCTCCGCAGAACTGCTAAATCCCTAGCAACTCCCGTCCCTGACGCTGAGGACCAAGGCTTGAGGCATTAGCCTGGCTTGGAAAGACATCATTGCTTCCCACTCGTATGTCTGAGGCTTCAGAGTTGTGAACAGGTAATAGAATTGCAGCAACAAATAATAAAAAGAGGAATGAAATGGAAGGCAGCCACTGGAAAAGAGATCCATCCGTTATCCCGGCCTGAAGGGTAATAGGTAAACAAGGCATCGGGGTAGCGGCTGGCGCCGAGCTCGCCAGCACAGGAATAATAAACAGCGCAATTATAACTTCTGTGCTTGGAGCTTTCAAAGAGAGAGGGAAAAACTATGAAAAAATCAATAGCGTTCATTTAACTAGTTACAGACATTGCATTTGTGACGCTGGGGGAGAAGCAGGACGTCCTCACCGTGGCTGGCCCACCAGCTCCCAGTGGGGTGGCACCAGTGAAGCCACCACCCAGCACCCTGAGGTGATGCTGTATTGGTCTAAGCACCCATCCTGGCCCTCACAGCACCCATGGCTGGGGGAGACATGGGGTGCAGCCTCCCCCAGAGCAGGGGGAACGATGTGGGGTGTGTGGGGACATTTCCCAAAGCAGCCCCCCAGCAGGGATGGCGCTGAGCTGTCAGCATGCCCCGCCGTTGCCGCGCCGGTTTATTAAGGGCTGGGAAGCGGCGAGGGGAAGGAGTGACAGATTTAAAATTAACTTGCCAAACTCCCCATCAATATTATGACAATTCCCCGCGTCGGCTCAGCGACCCGGTACGCTGCCTGACAGCAGTAACCGAGCTGTGTGGAGGCAGAGCCGGCTGTGGGCTGGCAGCACTCAGGGCGAACGGGTGCCCGTCCCTCCCCCAGAACTCCAGCCACCTCACTGATGTGCCTGGTAGCTCTGGTCAGCGCTCAGCACCACCTCTAAACTTCCTCTTTTTGTTCCCCAAAGCTGTAAAGAAACACCAGCTCTGTTTTAGAGGTGGGGATGTGTGGACCAGCATCCTGCGTGGACCAGCATCCTCCAAGGACCAGCATCCTCCGAGGACCATTTCACAGGAAGGTGCTTGGCATGGCACAGGATGGCATGGCAGCCCCACATCCTCTGGAGTCCTCCTCTCTAGTTATGGAAAGGGGAAAAACACCCAGTGCTCAGCAGGTTTTTTCACAGTAAGGGAGCACTGACACAAATCCTCTCCCCCCTCCAGCCACCAAACCACTTTTTCAGCTTCTTATCTCCTCCCAGCACACAGAAACTCCCTGGGGGGAATCAAATAGGGGCTGCATGGGTGAGCGAGGTGCTTCCCACGTCCCACCCAGAGGCAGGGATGGGAAGGGACCCTGGTTTGGGCAGACAACTGCTCCCCGGGGAGCGCTCTGCCACGCATTGCTCTGACATCCTGTTTGCCGTACAGCAATAATCCAGTGAGTAAGGCTGGCTCCACGGGTAGTAATTTGGGTTTTCTTCATATTAATGGCATAAAAGCAACAGTCTGAAACTGCAAACAGCTCTTAAACAAAAATCTCTATTCCCTTGTGGCAAAGAGACGGTACAAAACAGATAAGGAACGAAAAAACAACCCATTTGGAAAATAATCCCCCAGTGATTTGGGGATGGCGCAGAGTTTGGGCTCTGCCCCACCGTGAGGTAACAGGGGGAAAATCGCTCTAATCTAGTCTTTAGAAAGCTGGATCCACCACTGAGCCTCTGGGCTACACCAAGAGGTATGACCGGAATAGATCAGCTCCCATCCCATCTATTTATTAACACTGCACAGGGTTTTCCCAAAGAGAAGAACCTTTTCTTAAACAAAAAAAAAAAAAAAAAAAAAAAAAAAAAAAAAATTTTTAAAAAAAAAAAAAAAAAAAAAAAAAAAAAAAAAAAAAAAAGAAAAGAAAAAAGAAAAAGTTTAAAAAAAAGGAGAAAAAAAAAGAAAAAGAAAAAAAAAAGACAGGCATACCCAGAAGAAAACTGCTCTGAACATTGGAAGGAGCAAGGGGGGGAGATTCTGATGTTTGATGAAAAAATCCCTCCTCTGCCCCCCAAAAGCGCTGCAAGGGACCACGCAGGAAAAGCATCACCAGGGAAGCGCTTTGATTTAAACCTTGGCAATAAAACAGCAGCAGCAGCAGCGACGTGGCTCACTCCTCCGAGCAGCAACCTTGACGCTGGCTTGTCCAACAGGTCAGTTGAGCACTCCAACCACCACAGTGATAATTAATGGTTATTAAGCAACCTCGGTACAGAAAAAGTCATTCACAAAGCCTCTAACTCCTGCTGGCGCAAGCTGAGCTGCAGGGATGCTGCAGGACTCACATCCTGCTGGATGTCACTGATGGATGGGCAAAGGATCCTTGGGGCCAGCAGGAAGAGATGTGGGGGCAGGGACAGGCTCCGTGCAACACATCGAGGTGTGTATGGAGCACACACAGTGCCCACAGCATGAACTGGCCTGGCTGCTGCCGAGCCCTGGTCAAAGCAGCCAGTATTTGCTTCCTCCATCCTTCCCTTGGGTGGTCCCATCTCCTTGGCCATGCCAACCAAGTGTTTGGGTGCTGCCTGACCCCCTTGGATAAAATGAGGTGTATAACAGGGATCTGGTCAACACCTATAAATACTCCAAGGGTGGGTGTCAGGAGGATGGGGCCAATCTTTTTTCAGTGATGCCCAGTGAGAGGACAAGAGGAAATCAGCACAAACTTGAACACAAGAAGTTCCATCTAAACATGAGGAGGAACTTCTTTCCTGTGAGGGTGGCAGAGCCCTGGAAGAGGCTGCCCAGAGAGGTGGTGGAGTCTCCATCTCTGGAGACATTCCAAACCTGGACACGTTCCTGTGCAACCTGCTCTGGATGGACCTGCTTTGGGAGGGGGTTGGACTAGATGATCTCCAGAGGTCCCTTCCAACCCCGTACCATTCTGTGATTCTGTAAAGGGAAAATCCAAAATCTGAAGCAGCACTGATAGAGCTGGTCCCAGTTCTGGGACCTCCACGCTCTGCAGCTCTCCCAGTTCATTACCAGCCTGCTGTGCTGCGTGTTCACATCAAACACTATCCTCGCTCTGCATCCTGAAGGTACTTGCTGCACATCCTCATCCCTTCGAGCTGGCTGGATGCAATAAAGCCATCAGTGCCACCAGCTCCATCCTGGTGCCGTGCCGAGCCATTGGCGGGAGGACCATGCAGAGGTTCTAATCAGCACTGCAAAGAGACCACCCCAGCCCCAATGGGATGGAAATACTGCTGTAACTGATAGGTGTTGCCCAGGCCAGGGTGTGCGAGACGGCTTTTTCCAGCACAAAGGCTGCCTCCCAACACCACGCTGACATGCCTGGCGGATTGAGAATATCCTATTTATTAAAGACACTGAAGATGCGGCGACATGGGAAGCAGGCACCATTCAAACGACTGTCACATCTGCATAGCTAAAGGATCCCAGCAGTTATAAATCCCTCTAAAATACTCAGCCCCTTGTTCTGATAGCAGGTTCTTGCTCCTACTTTGCAGAAACAGGCTTTTAATCCCTGGTATTAGGCAGCTTCCTGCTATGTTTCAAATGCACCAAATTAAGGGCTTCTCTAACAGCTGGTGTCTTAATGCTCAGAAAGGTTCTTGAATATCTATGAAAATCAGAGGCAAATTACATCTTTTAGTTAATAATTTCTTCTCCATTAACCTCCTTCTCTTCCCTTGTTAGGAGATGATGTAATGGTGCTTCCATGGTGTAACCCTCCGGCTCGCCGGGCAGGCTGGCCGCGGGGGAGCGAGCCCTGCTCATCACCGCCTGGTGCTTCTGCAGCCACCAGGCTACATTCCAATGGGAAAGGCCAGCCGTGCTCACCTTCCAGGCTGCCAAAACCATTTCTGGAGCAAGATGTACCACCTCCCGCCAGGGCCTGAGCTCTGCCGAGCCGGCGCATGGCATGCTGCAGCCTGGAACATGCTTTGCAGGTTTGCTCCTGTTTTTCAGACCTGCTTCTTGCTGCCCCACCCGGCTGTTAGAGGCAGGATTTGTCCCCCAGCTGATGCTGCGCACTGGAAACCTTGTTTGTGATGGTGAGGTTGGGCAGAGGAACCCTTTCCTCCTGGGGAAAACTTCTCCCCACTGCACACACACCAGGCATCACCCAGGAGCGCGGTGGGATGGTGCCAGCCATGGGAAGGAGGACCTCAGTTATAGCAGGGATATTTTAACCTGAAAACCTGTCAGCCACAGCCCCAGGGCTTTGGGCTCTGACCCCTGGAAGATGCAATCCCAGCGCTGTGGATGCTTTATCCCAAAAGCAAAGTGGCTGCAGGTAGCCCTGGAGAAACCGTGCCTTGTCCAGCCTGGGACTGCTCAGACCCACCAACCCCAGGATACTCCTGGACAGCACAACTTAGAAGAGCCACATCTAGGATCAACCAGATCCATGAACCACCTTGATTGCTTTCCAGCTGGAATTTAGCCCCAAGGACAGGGGAGGCATTTGCTTCCCAGGAGTGACAAAGCAACCCTTATACCCCAGCCCTGAGATGGCTTCCCAACCCTCTTGGTTTTGCTGTGCGAGCAAAGGACAGGCTACAGATGAGCTGGAGAGAAAATCTAAGCCTCTGCAGAAGGCAATTTGGTGCCTAGAGACTAATGGCACAAGCTGGGACTGAACTTCATTTGAGAGGACCCCGTCCGGGTCGGGCATTTCCAGGAGATGGACTTGGGGAGTTTTTGAAGCCCCCAGACCTGTTCAACCCACCAGCTCATGGAAAATTCCAGCTCCGCAGCCCTGGCTCTGCTCTGACAGACCCACTGACACTTGTAACATGGGAGGGAGAGAAAGCAAAGAGGAGCCCACTGGGAAAATTGCCTTCGTGTCCTGTCAATTCTCACTTCCAGCCAAGGCTGAGCTCTGCTGGCTCCGAGCACTCCGCTGGCTGTGTGTTCCAAGTGCCTTCGTGCTGGCGGAGCTCGTAACTCATCTGCCATCAAGAGAGCAAAAGGCCAGAGTTCAGCGTGAATTTATAGTTCTCCATTCAGCTGGGGGGAAAAAAAAAAAAAAACAGAAAAACCACCGTGGCCAGCAGCGATGAGCACCCCCAACCACAGCTACAGTCAGAGGCAGCAATGAGGTCTCAGTGCATCAGCAGGAAAGAAACCTGCAGATGCTGGGCAAGGAGGAGATGCATCTGGGTGGGATGTGGGCTGGATCCTCTCCTGACCACGATCAGCACCGCAGCCTTGAAACTCCTACGCCCACCTTGGTTTACACCCGATCAAAACGCAGCCGCGTTCAAGAGAACCGAAGAAAAATAAATCAACAAACTCATTTTCCAGCCCTGAATTTAGCAACTGCCAGCAAGTTCCCCTCCATGAGCACTGAAAGGTGAAGACCCGAGCAGTTCAGATCCTGCTCTCTTCAGCATCATCTGACCCTCGGCACTCCCAAAATACCCGAGATGCAGCCTGTAAGCGCTCCGTCTACCTGCCCTCCTGTCAGTATTTACTTGCAGCTTATTTAGGTTATTTCTTATCATGCTACATCCATTGTTCCTCCCAGTACTGCAACTGGGGACACTGCGTAAAACCAGCTCGCACAGGCTGAAAACACGCCAAAGGAAATGCTCTTTCATCCTACATGCAACTAAACGGTGGAACTTATTGCTGCAGGATGTCACGGAGATGAAAGACATCAGTGTTCAGGAAGAGATGAGGCCACACAAAGCCCATGGAAGGCAATTAAACACTCATCTGATGAGAAACACACTGGCCCAGAAGGGTCTTATGCTACTGCCAGCAGGAAGGACGAGTAAGAAGAAACACCTCAGATGCTGCTTGTCCTCTTGCTCTCCTCCCCTAGTGAACGTGTCAGAGATGACAGCTCTGCACCAGAGGACCTTGGTCCCATCTCACCATCCCAATGTTCCCCAAACTAGAAGCAGAATCGGGCCATACCTGAAAGTCATCTGGAACACCTGTCCTTGGTTGATGTGCTGGCTCCTGTTGTTATAACCATGAAGCATCTCCCCGAAGAGGGTGTCGTTGAACTTGGCATCCGACTTTAGGCACTTGGGGCCCTCGCAGATGTCAGAGAGCATCAGGCAGGACTTCCCATCTGGGGCCAGCTTGTACTCCTCCACGCACCTGCGGA
Source organism: Thinocorus orbignyianus (assembly GCA_013400375.1). Classification (NCBI taxonomy): domain Eukaryota; kingdom Metazoa; phylum Chordata; class Aves; order Ciconiiformes; family Thinocoridae; genus Thinocorus; species Thinocorus orbignyianus. The sequence continues at coordinate 206,521 of VXBW01008250.1, read as the reverse complement.
GCACCACAAGCTACATGAGATCGGCCAGAAGCAGAGCATGTCACCCCCCAAGCCCTGCCGCAGGATGAGTCTCTGTGCAGCACAGCCCAGCATCATCAGCTTGGTGCTGGAGAGTGTCCAGAGAAGGGCCATGTTGCTGGTGAGGGGTCTGGAGCACAAGTCTCATGAGAAGTGGCTGAGGGAGCTGGGGAGAAAAAGGTGAGGGAGCCTGGAGAAAAAGGAGGCTGAGGGGAGACTTTCTTGCTCTCTACAACTCCCTGAAAAGAGGGTGTAGAGGGGAGGTCGGTCTCTTCTCCCAAGAAACAGGCAGTGGGACAAGAGGAAATGGCCTCAAGTTGTGCCAGGGGAGGTTTAGATTGGATATTAGGAAAAGCTTATTAACAGAAAGGGTTGTTGGCTGCCCAGGGAAGTGATGGAGTCACCATGGAGGTATTTAAAAGCTCTAGTGCTGAGGAACATGGGTTAACGGTGGACTTGGCAGTGTTAGGTTGATGATTGGACTTGATGATCTGAAAGATCCCCTCCAACCTCAATGGTTCTATGACTCTAACACCTGCAGCAGCTTCCCAGGAGGCCTCAGAGGTTGCAGAACCCACACCTTCTGTGGCAGGTTGGTTGGGTGACCAGCAAAGGAGCCCTCAGCTCCCAAGAGCCATCCCTCCTGCAGCAGCACAACCCTGTCCTCCCACAGCCCCAACTCTCCTGCCCAGGAGCTGCCCCTCCACCGGAGAGCAGAGCTGAACCCACCACGCATCCTCTGCTCCCCTATCCTCAACAGCTCCTGCCCACCAGGTACAAACACTCCCAAGGCCAGAGCAAAGCTAAAATGAAGCTCCTGCCGTTTTTTTCCACCCCGCAGTGCCCTCCTGCAAGGGAGCAGCTCCAGCATGGCTGCTCCTTTGCTCTTTGGTCCCCGCTTTCAAGTACGCTGTGGGTGAGACACACATGCTCATCTTCAACAGACAGTAAGGGAAACTGAGGCAGGCAGCAGGGATGTGACTTAACGACAGACATCAGTGGCATCTTTTGCATATGTGCTCATATGTGCCTCCCCTCCTTCTCTTCTCCTTCATCCAGCCTTTTCCCCAGCATTGTAGCTTCCAGGTGACAAGGAAATCCTGCCTGCCCCTTCCTCCCCATAGCCACAGCACTCTTCTAACATCGCTCCCACCTCCAGCCAGCCTGCCCTCTCCCATTCCTGTACTGCATTTTACTGCTGCAAGTGGAACTCCCACCCGTCTGTCACACTTTTCCTCCTTCCCCGTTCCCAATGCGCAGCTCTGCCTTGAAAAGGGATTATGGAAAAAAAAAAAAAAGGGAAAAAAAAAAAGAGAGAAAGAAAAACAGCCTCTGTCCTTGGGGATGGAAGATTGAAATGCAGATGCCCTGCGTGTGTGTGCCGATGCAGACCACGCAACGTCCTGAGATTTTCTAGACCCTCCATCTCCACGAGGGTTGCTGGTGCCCATATGGATTTCCAACCCCTTCTGCAGACACGGAGCGGGCAGCGTGCTCTCTCTTAGTGACTCAACCACTCTGTGCTGCTAAACAATCATAAAAAAAGAAGGTAGCGTGGAGGGTGGGTGGAAACAACAAACCAGCAAAAAGGAATTAAAAAAAAAAAAAAAAGAGAGAAGCTGACATGGGCAGAGCTCCCTGGGATGCTCTTCTAGGGAGAGCAGCCAGGGCTGCAGGAGGTCTCTGCTGTATCTACAGCATTGGGACCTGATGGATGCTCCTTAAATTTAGGAATTTGTGGGCACTCCCTTCCCAAAAGGCTCCTTTTCTCCTCCTTCACCACCACTGGGATGCAAAGTAGAATCTGTGTGCGTCCCAGGAGCATAACCCAGCGGAGGGATGGGATGTGTGTGGGGCCCCGGGGCCAGGCGCTGGCCAGGGCAGTGATGGATGGCTGGATGGCTGCCTGCAGCTGTGCAGCATAAAACCAGATAATCACTGAGCTCCTTTTAGAACATACTGCAGCCAGGGAGATTTTCCTGAGAGAAAATGCTAAATTGTGTAGGATTATAGGATCCTGGCCAAAATCAGGGATGAAACTATTTTAAGAGAGGCACAAGGGAAGGGGGAAAAAATAAAAGTTAAAAGAAAAAAAAAAAGTAGTATTTCTTAAACAAATCCTCCACCTTCCCCCTCCAACATGCAATGTAGAATTTTTGGGTCCTGTCATGGTGAGTCACAGATCAAACTGTACTGTCACGCAGTGGGGGAGAGGAGGAAGGTGCATCTGCTCACACTGCTCCTCACACTCCCGTACACTGGTGCCTGCAGCCTCTATTCCCTGCTGGACTATCAGCTCCCCAAACAGCCTTCTTGTTGGGTGCCCAGCTCCCTTGGAGGGCACGGGTGGCACAGGAGGAGGGTTGGCAGGGATGGAAAGGGGCATAGGTTATTCAGGTTCTGGTGAGAGACACAAGAGCATTGGAAGGGACTCACCCGCAGAACATGAAGATGGTGCTGGATGAGGGGTCGTGGGGCAGAGGGAGGGTCTGCTGGAGACAGAGCTGCTCACAGCCACCGTTGAAGCCATCTGAGCAGTCGATCCCTTTGGAGTAGTCGTAGCAACCAGTGCCATCCTTCATGGGCCGGAGGTCCTCAGGGCACTGCAGCGAGAGAGAGGACTAGTAAGGTAACTTGTGGGTCCTCACCTGCCATGGAGCCACCTGGTGGGTGCCCTCCCAGTGCCAGATGGATCTGGGTGTTGTGCTGCTGAACACCAGGTACATCTAAAGGAGATGATTTCACCCCAAGCGATGGACGGGGCAGTCCCAAAGGCCCTGCACCACCTTGCACAGCCTTTGGGGAAGGGTCAAGAACCACAGGGCAAGGACCTGGTCTGCTGCAAAGGCCACACTGCTCATCCTCTCTTGCAAGAAGAGTGAAATCCTTGTGGAAGAGCAAAATCCTCATGAGGAAGCCTCAGGCCAGCATGGGGTGACATTTGACGACCTGCTCCATAATGTGCTGGAGGAACCCTCTGCATTTGTTACCTGTTCCTCTGAGATGCAGAGAAGTCCTGGATGACCCAGAAAAACCACCTCAGTGCCTGGGAATGACCCAGAAAAAACATCTCAGTGCTCGGGAGTGACCTAGAAAACCACCTCAAGCCATGCTAGGCAGGCCAACAAACATGACCTTGGCACCATCTCCAAAAGCATCTCGTTGCCTCCCATGGGAGGAGGCAGCTGCAGGCAGCACTGGCTTGTGGTGGAAGCAGGACCAGAGAGGGCAGGATCGCATCCCAGGCTCATCAGAACAGGTTTTTTTGCAGCCGAGAGAACCATGCTGACTCACACAACCTGGGGATCTGGCTCCGGGTATTTAATTTCACTTCCCCAGCTGGCTTTCCTTGTCCCAAAAGATAAAAGTCAGCAGGCGGCAAATGCCATCAATAAATTGTCACCCAGATTAAAGCTCTCTTCTATTTCGCTTGCGTTTTTTATCCCTTTTTGCCAAACATGCACGCATACAAACAACAACAAAAAGGCCAGTCCTTGAAAAAAATAAATAAATCTTGCCTCGGAGCAGCTCGCAATTAAAAATGCATTATGGAATTTCTTGAAGATGAGTTAGACTGGAGCTTGTACAGGTAGTGATGAAGGCAGGTTATAAATGGCCTCTGTCAAGCAGAAGAAAGGTTATAAAACCGCTATAGTTCATGCTTAAAAAAGAAAATCAATTTTCCGTGCGAGAAAAATGCTGTACATATTAATAAAAGTTCAGAAGACCCTGGACCCTGTGCTCACCGTCACAGGCGGGGTTCTGCCAGCAGACGGGCTGCCAAGCCTTGCTCATTCTTGGCTACTCAACAAGCAAATTGCCCGCAGGGGACATCATAAAGATGCTTTAAGGAGTCCTGGCCCACCCCATCCAAGCAATGAGAAGTTTCCTTCCACCTCTCAGGAACCCTGTGCCATTTCCCTATGGCTGCAGCATCAAAGCTGCTTCTGCCCCACCTGCAGCAACTGCTAGGTGTGATGTTCCTCAGACACCCTTCTGGCTCCCATGCCCTCACCTCTGCAGCTCACATGGACCCTCCAAACCTCAACAGCTTCTTGCAGGCAACAGTGGGAAGGGGAAGTAAGGGAAGGTTGAGTGGCACATGGTTTTTCTAGCCAAAGGATGTTAGGACAAGGGATAATAGTTTTAACATAAAAGAAAATAGATTCAGACTGGGTATAAGAAATTTTTTACGCTGAGGATGGTGAGACACTGGCACAGGAAGGTGGTGGATTCCCCATTCCTGGAAACATTCAAGGTCAGGTTGGACAGGGCTCTGAGCAACCAGATCTAGTGAAGATGTCCCTGCCCACGGAAGGGGGGTTGATGCAGGTGACCTTTAAAAGTCCCTTCTGACCCAAACCATCCTATGTTGGCAGCAAAGGGCTCTGGAACAGGACGCTGCCCATCTCTGCAGAGCAGGCAGGGCCCCAGAGAGGCAGCTTGTGAACTGGTGGCCCTGCCCAAGCACAGAGCAGCAGAGGACACAGGAGCAAGAAGCTTTCTAGCTGCTTATACAGAATAAATACGAAGGAGGAGAGAACACTTCGAAAAATCTGTGCTTTCATCACCAAGCTGCCTGGGAAACAGGATCGGGATAAGTGTGTTTGCGAACCTGCAGATACAACACTTATCTCCTGCGGTCTCCTCTGCAGCTGCCAGCCCCACTGTAAGAATAAGAGCTGTGCAAATTGGTAGAAACACATCTCCCCGGAGGACACAGAGGGCTGACTGCAAACAGCATCTTCTGCTCCACGGCACCGCATCTGCCTCTCTGCTGCTCTCCCCGCACCAACAGGGAGGTCTGGGACTCTGCCCAAGTCCCCTCCGGAGCTTCCAAAGGACCTTCCAGGGTGCTGAAGGCAACTGGATGGGACTGTAAGTCAGCAGGAACTATGGGAACACAGCCAGGGGATCAGTCATGGCTTTCCTGAGCTGTCACTTGGGACTGTCGCCCTGGCACTGATCCCTCTGCTGAGCTCAGCATCTTGCCCTGCCTGCAGAGGAAGATGATGGTTCTTTCTCCAGGATTGGGTTAGTGGGTTGCCCAAGCCCGCCCTCCCTTAGCCCCACTTTGCTGGAGGCCACCCTTGGGATATTCCACCACTTTTAATCACCATGAAAACATGTTTCCTTTCTGTTTGTAATTATGCAACCTAATACGCATTAATTATAGCAGGCCAATGCCTCAGCACAAACTTTGCAGAAGAAAGCGTCCCCGACCCCCTTGTCAGCATCCGTCCACGGCTGGGCATGGCTCTCCACCACCAGCTGTAGCATTGCAGCAAGAAGTTCTCCAGGGACAGAGAGCTTTGGGAGCCAGCACACAAAGAGAGGAGGTGACCCTTCTTGGTGTGGCACAGAGATGGCAGGGGACCGGTGAGCTCCGTCATCAGTGCCAGCCAGAGAAGCCAACAGGCAGGAGATGCATCTCCAGTTGCCTGCAGGGGCCTGGGGGGGGAGGTTCTGGGATGAATAGGTGGATGGAGCAATTATTGGGCACAATAAATCTTTACTACACATCTCCTTGCCCCTGGAGCAGAGGATTGGCAATCAGGGTGTCCCATCAATAGAAAATCAAAGCCCATCTGGGTGCAACTACGCCAGAAATGACCCAGCAAAAAGCCAGTTTGTGCTAACCCCATCTTGCTGGGCTGGTGGGCTCCGGGGTGGGCTCACAAACCCATTTTGCTTTTGTTGGGCTTTTATAAAGACCCAGATCTGTTATTGCTGACATTGATTTGTCTGGCTTGGGCAGCACAGAACCAATAATTACAGTGAGTTTTAATCAATCGCCCATCAATTCAGCTGCAGTTCAATTTGCAATCTGCCTTGGCAGTGACACAGGAGTAGGGGGGAAAGGGGGTTGTCAGAAAATGATTAGAAAATCAATAAGCAACTCAGCCAATAACTCTGTCTGGGCCGATCACAGGTGACATGTCCCTCCCCGGTGGGAGGGAAGCTGGTGAGATGCAGTGTCCCCAGCAGCCCTGGGCCAACCACCTCTGCACAGTCTTTGTCTTGATACGGGATGGATCCATTTATCCAGGGATGCAAAGGGATCCTACAAAACCATTAGTCAGTTATTCAAATGAAAAAGCTGTTGGTGGTTTTTCACCTCAGGCCTGCACCGCTTGGGAACGCGCTTCAAGCTCCCCAGACCATCCTTCACGCACAGACCTGACATGCCAAAATATCTCAGAGCCTGGGAAGAGGGTTTGTACTTAATCCATGCTATGGAGAAGGAAAGGGAGGTAGGGGGAGATTCCAGCTTGTTGTTGTCTGCTCTGAAAAGCCAGGGAGAAGCCGATAATGTAATTCCACCGCCTTGCAAATCCACTCCATCCAAGCAGGAGGGAATTGGTTTCTCTGATGATGGCTTGCCCTGAAAATTACTCTTGGGATTGGAAAAGAAAACTTAGATTTTTTGCCTTTTTCTGCATTAACATTGATAATGCAGATCCTGCAGGCTAAATGTGAGCCACAGCCACAACGCCTTGACCCTGCTGCTGCCGTTGGCACAAGCAGGCACCAGCTTGTCCCCTCCCCACCACAGTCTGCAGAGCACCCAGGTCTTTACTTTTGTCATTGCAGTCAGCAAATGGGCTCCGAGTACACAGGGGGAATGTATATGCTGAATAAGAAAGTGCTATTTTTACCTGCTGTTTGGAGAAATGAGCTTTTTTTCCCCGTTAAATGGCATCTCCAAGGTGACACGGAATGGCACAGCTGGCTGGATTGCTGCTGCATGCCCACTGCCAGCCCTGGGAGGCCACCAGAGCCAGACTTGCCAATGCTCAGGGCCATGGTTTGGAATGAAATGGGATGCTCTCACCCACCACTGCCATCTCGCCACAGGCTGTGACACCATATGGCCACCTGCCACCAGGACCCAGCACAGCTCCACTGCCACCGTCCAGAGCAAACCCAACAGGAGGAGCATCATCTTTGAGGGGAAAGAAAGCAACATCCATCAAAACCTGTGCAAGATTGTGTCTTAGAAAAATAAGTATCTGGATGAGTCCCTGTTCACGTTAGTGAATCAAGGCCTTTTTTTTTCCCTTACTCATTTACAAAGCTCATTAGCAGTGAGACGGGTGAGGGGGTCACGGGAAATAAAATCCAAGTCTCATTACTGACACGGATCCCCCAGACGAGAGGACACCAGCTCTCCACCCGAGCTGCCTGCCAGAGCTTTTCAGCTCAGCTCCTCTCTTCCGTTATTAAGTTGTTTTTTTTTTTTAAAAAAAGAGAAGAATATTTAATAAAGTGTTTCTGTAGAGAGTAAACCGCCCTTTTTCTTATTCCGCTCTGTTTTCTCAACAAGAGCAGCCTTTTTGTCAGAGATAAAAGCCCAGACTTCTCCTGCACCAGGGCGTCGGAGGTGATGCTTTGGGCACAGATGAGCCTGGCTCCTCCCTGGCTTTTCAAAGCTGCATAGTGAAACTGCCACGGATCCCCTGCTCCGGGTACCACATCCCCACGTCTGGATATGTCCAGAGGCAAGATGCAGGATCCCAGCCCTGTATCCCAGTGCATCATCCCCCACCACCACAAGCCTGGGGCTACAGAAAGGGCTTGGTGGCTCAGCGTTGCAAGTGGCACCGAGCTCAGCATCCAAAGGTCCTAATAATCCCCCTTTGTTTAGAGGCATCCTCACTCCTCACCGAGAAACCTCCTCAGTGCGAGACAAAAAACATTAATCTGAGGCACTGCTGAGGTACAAGCAAGTGCCAGCATTTTAATGAGCTCTGAACTATGCACTGGCATGTATTTTATTTGCTTGTTGGAGCTCAGAAACAATACAAAAGCAGTAAACTCCTCTGTGTCCATACATATATATATTTATATTTGCAGACAACTGGCTTATTCTGCCTCTGCCTTGTTGGCCCAGAAGGCCCCCGGTGAGCAACGCTCCTTAGCAGCAGGAGGACCAGATTCTGGCTGTACACAGCCTAGCCTCTATGGGTGAGATTTATCCCTCCTGTCCTCATACTCTGGGAAAACGGGCCAAAAATCTGGTCATTACAGCACCCAGCAGTTTCATCCAGTCTCTCTCTCTCCAGGGCCACCCCTGTGTCACCTCCTCAGGGCAGCAACGTCCCCACCACATCCCTGGCAGATCTTCCCCAGCCCCCCACCGTGGAGGAGCATCCTTCCCAGAGGGAAACATTACAACTGTTTTTAGAAATAATAGTCATTATCTTCCCACTCTTCCCCCCCTCCCACCCCTCCCCTTCCCTTCCCCCTGCTTCCTTTTCCCTTTCAAGATCATCAATCATTATTTTAGCCTCAGAAAATCTAACCCATCTGTCTTCCAGGCTCCCGAGCACACGCTGCAAGAGCTCATGCTCCTCAGCTCAGTCCCCCCCCACCCCCAAACAGTGGGCTGGGGGCTCCATGGAGGAACCAAAGCTCCAGGCAATGAGGCAGCAACCTTCAGCCACCCCATGGACCCTCCTGGGCAAGACACTGTGTACTTTTTTGCATTTCAATTCAAAGCGGGATGGACTTATTTCAAGCAGCTGGTGGGATGCTCTGTACATACACACAAGTGCTCAGAGCTCCTGGAGCAAGGAAATCAAGCTAGTGGAAACCCTCCAGCTGCTTTCCTTATACCAACAGCTCGTTTTGGGGTGTGCTGGCACCTCCCGTCCACCAGGGTATTTCCCTTCCTAGCCACAGCAGAGGCTGGCACCTCCAAAAACCTTCAGGAGACCAGAAATTCTACTCCTGTCCCACCTGTCAGCCAGGGTACAGCCCAGCCACAAAGCTACACACCAAATCCTAGGACCCAAACCAAACCCAAAGACCCAACCCAGCCCTGACCACAACACAGGATACATCCCTTCCAACCTTCCACTAACCTGAAGTCCCTTTCTCTGGAGACCTTCAAGCCCCGCCTGGATGCAGTCCTGAGTGACGTATTCTGGGCAATCCTGCTTTAGCAGGGGACTGGGACTGGATGATCTCTAGAGGTCCCTTCCAGCTCTGACAATTCCATGATCCCAGTCTGCCAGGGAGTAGAGGGGCAAGGGCTGGTGACAGCCAAGCCCGCTGAGGAACACCACTGGAGAAAATCACCCAAACCACCTCTTTCCAGTGCAGGGAGAGACCTCCAGCTCACCTCGGTGCTTCCTGAGCTATTCCACTTGCTTTTAAATTTGGCCACCACTTGGCAATGTGGTTTGAACCCCTTTTGCAGCACTGAAAGCCAAGGCAGGTGGGTGGTGGGCTCCCCATCTGCCCCTCGGTTCCCTGCCACAGCCAGCTACCGACTCCAGCAGCTTTTGCCATCCTTTGCTTCTCTCTCTCTTCCTCAATTCCCATTTTCATCCCAGGTAGTTACCTGGCTTCACGAGATAAATCCAAAACTGCAGCTTCCTTGGGAGGGAGCGGGGGGGGGCTCACTGTTGAGCTCAGGGGGCTTCTGCTTCCAACCAGAACACATACAAGGAGTCATCTTCTGCTTCAAGGAGCCAGATAAACTTTAAAGGGATTAGAAGAGAATGGTTTCCTCCCTTGCCTGTGCATCTCTAACATAATTAGCTAGGTGCCTCGTAAGGCAGGGTACGGATGCATTTTTATTTTTCAGTGAACAATTGTCTGTCAGGAAAATGCAGATTTGATGAAGCTAAAGTGCTTTGTGGGATCCCATCAATTACATCTCAAAATTCATTGGGAAATTAGGAGAGCATTTAATTTTGACAAGGTTGAAATGTTTTGGTTTCCAGTGCCTAATTTTGTTTTTATTTCAGACTGTACACTGGGATAACGCAACATATACCATAAAACTCTGGATGATAATGTTGGAATTAAACATTTCTCTCTCCTTGATAGGAAGGAGATGTTTTGAAACAAAATATTTTTGAACTGGTGCACATGTCGGGGATTTCTGCACAGCATTTTGGTTTGGGTTTGGGTTGAAACTCCCAAACACCCAATTTCCCCCCAAGAATATCAGTTCTCAGCATCACTTGTGTCATCATGATGTAACTCCCCAGACCCTTTGGTCCCCAGGCCACCTCTCTTCCAGCACCACTTGTGCTGGAAGAAGAAGCCTAGAGCAGTAGCCACAGCCCCGCTCCTTCATTTCTAATCCTGTTTCTCCCTGAAATGAAGCCATTTCTCTGCCCCACTTTGCAGCAGCTGAAGGACAGCCCATCGTTTTGATGTGGAATTGAGCAAAAAAGGAAGGATTAGCTCCAGACAGGCTGTGCTAAGGCTTATACACCTGCGTGGACCATGCCAAATTTCTCTTCCATCTCTGTTTAAAAGGCTGGGACTGACACAGCACCAGTGTCACCATGGGCCACAACTTCATTAACAGGCTCTGTAGAGGCTGCTGTCCCTTCTGCTTTCTGCTGAGCCAAACTCCCTCCTGCTTGATGGGCTGACCCCTCATTGGGAAGAGGAACAGTCACATCATACTTGGAGCCATACTGTACTTTTTTTCCTCATTCAGATTAGAAATAAACCCATGCTAAAGGAACCCCAGCCTGTGAGCAGGTAGATGATGACGGTCAGCAGGATTTTGTGCCTGTGCAGAAGAGTAGCACCCGCTGTCCAGGCTCAGAGGGTTCTTCTGCCTCTTGCCAGCACCCCTCCTGAGGTGGGACAGATCCTGGAGCACGGCCACGCTCTGAGCCCTTCCACATCCATCTGCAACATCTTTGACCTCCGTGGCACAAGTCCCTCTCTTCCAACTTACAGGACTAACTCACCACCATCTGCAGGAACCACGGATATTGCAGAACCATCAGAACACACCACCTGTAGTTGTGGTGCTGCTCACACAGCAGGGAAACAAGGGGTCTCATTCCACTTCAGCCTCAGCATGAGACCCCGGGCTGCCTTCCTCACCAGCAACTGGGCAGCTTGTACCCTCCAGCTTCTCCAGGAGGTTCTCAAAGTGAATGACAAATCCCATTTCTCCCCAAGCTGACAAGAGAACCAGCATCAGCGAGCAAAGCCAAGCTTAGAGACAGGTGGGGAAACCTGAATTAAAGCCTCATTACAGGTGTTTCCTTCAGTCCCTCAGGGCCAATTCACAGATTTTCATCTCAAATTATACAGCAGCAACACATGAGGGTCAATCACTTGCCCTTCTTCAGCATCCTCCCTCTGAGCTGAGCAGCCACCACTGTGCCAGCAGAAGGGATCAGTGATACATATTACTGAATCTGACTTATTCCTCCAGCACAGTTTCTCCTGGTTTGCTGTGACCCCTGCAAGATGGTACAAAACATGCGCTGGGCTCAACAGGCAGAGAAGAGCCACCAGATCTTGAGAACCTCACTGGAATTGTGGTTTCCTAGGAAATGCCTGTGGTTTCCCCAGAACTGATAGAAATTCTGGGATCCAACAAGGAAAAGCAGGACGGGAATAGGTTTTCTACAGCTTGGGGATTGTTTTGTGATGTTGCAAGGTAGGGCTCAAAGGCAAGGCTCCCAGTTAGCGATGCCAAGGTCTCAGCAAGGTTGCAGCTCAGGCTTCTGAAAATCAAAGCCTCCGATAAGAAAAGAACTGCAGAAAACCTTTATGCTCTAATGCCATCTACTGGGTACAGGTAAAAATAACAGAAAAACCAGGAGTTGAGGGGGAAAAAGGGTCCCATGGGAAGCGTGGGATGGAAGCTGGGGAGCTGTCACCGCTCCAGGTGGGGACCTTTGGAGTCTCCCAGGTGGCACCTGGCACGCAGGACTTTAGCTTAATCAAAGCAATGCCCTCTTTTCTCCTTTGGAAGCCCCAGAAGGCTGTCCTCAGGGTGACTCCACGCAAACAAACTGCCCTCCACGTTCCCACTGAGCCCTTTCAAGGCCAAACAATTAGGTAATGGCACAGCCCACCTCACTGAAAAGCCCGAAGATAAATGCATCCCCGGTCCTCACAGAATTACTGGAAGCCGTATTAAGGGCACGAAAGAACTGGTAACAGATGATGATGTTATATAAAAGGAATAAGAAATCTTGGAGATTTGTGCTGTTCCCTGGTCGAGCTGTTAGGCTCCGGCTCTGCTGTGTATTAATTGCTTACAAGGCTGCATGTATATTTTATGCTCAGTACCTGCCTGGAACATTTGTCGGATTTAGCCTTGATTGATGAACTGCTGATTATATACTTCTGTGGTCCTCAGCAAATTAATAAACTGTTGACTGGTAAAGATTAACAACATGTCATGATTTGCGAAACAGTGTCCAGAGTAAAGCTGGAGCAAACCTAGTGCTAAAATTAGTATGTGAATGCTCCCTGAACTCTATAAAAAGGGGGTAGCTTAATTAAATTACATCCCGATATTGCCCATAGCACTTACCAAATTGGCAAATTGAGTTCAAAGAAGTTCAGCTTTAAAGCTAACTGACATCCCTGCAAATTTGCAGCAAATGACCCCAACCCTGCTCCCACGGGAAACCCAGCCTACACCCGGCAGATGCCGGGTACAGGGGTGGGATGAGGAGGGCACGCATTGCCCAGCGCAGGGACCAGTGCAGAAGGTGCTGCAGGGACACATGCCAGGGCAGCAGAGAACTCCCAAACTCAGCTCCCATCATCTGTGACCCCACTCAGCACCACAAGCACGACCTGGGGCTAGGGTAGCATTGCCTACCCTCCCCTTTGGCTTTTCCCCAAACACTGGCCAGTGACCATGGTCAGAAACATGGGACAGTATCTTCCAGACTTCTGCTCACACTCCTGCCATTGCTGGCGACTTACACCCAGGTGACGAGGGTGAAACATTGCATGGGGTTGGGAGGGCCAGGAGGGATCACAGAATGGTATGAGTTTGAAGGGTCCTAAAGATCATCTAGTCACACCCCTCACAGGATCAGGTTGCTCCAAGCTCCATCCAACCTGGCCTTGAACCCCTCCAGGGATGGGGCACCAACAGCTCCTCTGGGCAACCTGGGCCAGAGTCTCACCACCCTCAGAGTGAAGAATTTCTCCCTTATTTCTGATCTAATCTAAATCGCTCCTCTTTCAGTTTAAAACCATTTCCTATATCTCCACTACCTGACCAAGAGTCCCTCCCCATCTCTCCTGGAGCTCCTTTAGGGATTAGAAGGGGCTCTAAGTTCTCCCTGGAGCCTTCTCTTCTCCAGGCTGAACCCCTCCAACTCTCTCAGCCTGTCCTCAGAGCATGGAGCTGCTCCAACAGGCCCATGTCCTTCGTTATGTTGGTGGTCCCAGAGCTGGAAGAAAGAAGGGGACTCCACATCCTCCCTAGGCAGCCTCTTCCAGCGCTCTGGCATCCTCACCCAAAAGTTTTTCCTCATATTTGAATGGAACTTCCCGTGTTCCAGCTTGTGCCCATTGCCCTTCGTCCTGCCACTGGGAACCACTGAGAAGAGTCTGGTTCCATCCTCCTTCAACCCACCCTTCAGATACTTGTGAGCATGAAGAAGGTCTCCCCTCAGCCTTCTCTTCTCCAGGCTAAAGAGTCACAGCTCTCTCAGCCTTTCCTCGTAAGGGATGTGCTCCAATCCCTTAATCATCAACCTCACGCTCCTGTGGCAGGGAGAAAAAGGGATGAAGAGCAGAGTGGAGAGAGATGGGCATATCTGCAGCCGTCTCCTGCCACTGTGGGATGCACGGCCCCGGTAGCTCAATGCAGGGGGACGGGGGTGGTCCCCATGTGTCTCCTCTTGCCCACAGTCCCCAGGGAGGGGATGCACTCCAGAATGGCTCCTGCTGCTTCTCCTTTCTCCTCACTGTACACAGTTTGTTCCCTTTACATAAAGCCTCACTTAGGCATTACAAAAGCAGAGGGTTTATTTTCCCCGAGTGACGGAGTTTTCAATTTCTGCCTCTCCACACGCTGGCGTGGCGAGCGCCAGGCCTGTAATTTATTGACAGTTTCTATCTTAATATATCCTGACTCTTGAAAAGAGGCATCTCTTCCCAGCGGCACGGGACGATCAGAGCCCCGATTGCTTCTGACAGTGTTTGGGAGGCATGCTGGCGTCCAGAGCGAAATAACGCTCCAAGAAAAAGAGGGAGAAACCCTAAAAAGATTAGAAAAGCAGCCATTCCTTGGAAAAGGGAACAAAAGAAAAAGACAATGGGAAAAAGAAAGGAGGAAAGGGAGAGGAGCAAGGAGAGATAGTGATGGGCGCCGCTGGTGACAACACATCAGGCTGTCACGCTAAACGGCCTTAACAAGCAACCGGAGAAGGGGATAATGAAAACGCCCCCACCCCCCGGGACAGCACGGCTCCAGCCTGACCTTTCCCAGCTGCTGTGTATAAACACCTTCAATAAATAAAGAGACACTTAACTCCTGCCTCTGCTGAGATGGGAGGCATGGGGTGACAAGTGCTCTGCCAGTGGCAAGAGGCAGGGGAAGTGGCAGAAGAGTTTTGGGAGGGTTTGGTGTGTGTTTGCAGGAGCGGGTGATGAGCTCTGGACCCTCTCAGGGGTCACCTCCTGCTGCCTGGCAGGCAGGGCCTCCCACAACAGACAGTGGAGAAGGGATGCCCCAGGTTTTCTCCAGTTTCCCAGAGCTTTTCCCCAGGGTCTCCACATGTTGTATGGGACTCGCCAGCAGCAAAGTGGAGACTTGGCTGTCACGGGTTAGAGGTGAGAGAGGGGTTGAGCTCTGCTGCTCCCACCTGAAACCCCTCTGTGCATTGATAGCTGAGGATGATTCAGAGTCTCTGCCCGAAACTAATGGTCTAAGGCCTCAGAATTCTTCTGCAAAATCTGAGGCTCGGTATGTAGTTTGCCAACGTGTGAGCAAATTTGGAAACAAAGCGAAATACTGAGGGTTCAGAGGGGGAGAGGATGGGGTGGTGCTTCATCTTCCTCCCATGCTGGGAAGCACAAGAGAGGAGAAAAAGTGAGACTGCTCTCAGCCTGTGCTTTCTTGACAAGCAAGAAAATGACCACCGGCCTCAAGCATCTTCCCTTTGCTCATCTGAGCCCCCAGGCTCCTTCCTTAACATCCTTGAGGCATGTATAATTTGCCGCAAAGGCCCCAGGGCGTGCGAGGAGGCCACCACCAGCACACACATCCCCTTGGCCACAAGCCTGGAGAGGGAGCAGGTGATGTCCCCCTCTGGCTTGTCCCCAGAACAGATGCCATCCACGGGGGCCAGCAGGCATGGTACCTACCACGCAGCCCGTCGAGTCCACCTTGCGATCCGAAACGCACTTGAAGTTGCGGGTGCAGCCACCGTTGTTGCGGGAGCAGTCTCGGACGGGCCCGAAGGAGGAGAGCAAGTCATTGATGGTTTCGAAGTAGGTGGACAACATCGCTTCTTCCCTTGGAGAGAAAAGGCACTGTAAGGACTGGAAGGGAGAAGGCAGCATGCCCGTGGGGAGGGCAATCCACAACCAAAGCTCCTCTGGCAAAATCACGGCATTTTTATCAGTGAAAGGGAGTCAAAGTAGGTTTCTCAATAATATTAAGGCTTTGTTATTATGCTATATAAAATAATTCGCTGCGTAACTCTGAGATCCTTGATGAAAACCCACCGCTTATGTGGTTTCAAAGATATTATCTACCGTTTTCATGCAAACTGGCAACTATGGCACACTTTATTAGTCTCCTGGAGCTGTGTATGAATCCAACCCCATACCAGACAACAATGAATCCACAACAGCTAAACTCCTCCTGAACATTTCACTGCTGGGCCAAACCTCCCTGAGCACCCAACACTTCATCCATCACCTGGGGACTCTGCTGAAGCTGAAAAGCCATAGGAAACCTGGCTTCATGCTTGCTGGGATGTGGATGCAGTGGCTCATCCCAGTGCTCCAGGGGGTACCAGGAGCAGGGGATGCAGGGGGGGATGCGGGCATAGCTCGGGCTGTGTCACTCCTCTCTTAAGGAAGCAAGAAGCGTAAATGTCCACAAATTCCATGAGCATGTAAAAGCCTGGGGAAGCTCCCAGCCCTGCCTCTCCGAGCTGCGCACGCAGCAGATTCTGTCTGTGACAAAGTACTCAGGCACTTGGCTTTCTGCTGCGCTCCTGCAAAGGGAACACAGATGCTTGTCAAGAGCTTTAGGCATCTCCAAGGTATTTTTCATCTTCAAAGCACGCGTCACGTATTAACCGATACCTGCAACCTATCTCCGGGAAAAGATTCGGTCACCCTCTTAGTGACAGGAGAGAGACAAAGCGATTTACCCAAGGTCACAGAACAAGTCAGTGGTGGAGATGAGCTTGATCTCCATAGGTTTGTTACTAGATCTTTATACCCAGGAGGCTGCAAATAAACATTGTCCCTTCTGACCTTGAAATACCCCACTAAGGCAATGCCAGGAGTCACAGAGGGGTTTACTCCCCTTTAGCATCTCCTCTTCTCTCTCATCAGCACCTTTAAAGCCACACAACGACTCAATGATTCAATGCCCAGTGCTAGTTTCCCTTTTTTGGGAGGTTTTTAACTTGAAAACTGTGTGTTTGGCAAGGAAAGGGCATCGGAGGAATATTCAACAGCCCATGCAGACCATGGCACTGCTGCCTCAAACTAGCACTGCGTTATCTGTCAGCGGAGAGCCCCTGCACACACTCACACACACAGCCCTGCCAACACCAAATGCTAAAAAAAATCATGAGTCAGGCATTAAAAAGAAAATTTAAAAAATAGTGAGATTGGCACAAAAATGATGAGATTTTAAAAATAAATCAATCACTGGGCAGGGTTTTTTTTCCTCCCCCTAAATTTGCCTTCTGCTTTCTGAGCCTTTGAGGTGTAATCAAGCTTTTCCCTGCAAACTTGGCATCTAGAAACTACCCAAAGACCAAACCCAAAGAAATAGAGCCCTACGCAGTACTAAAAATCACGATTTCGCAGATCCCAGATTTCCAAGCAATCACAGGATTCCAGAAGCTGGGACTTTCAGCAAGGAAAACACCATAAAGCCAGCAAGAACTGGTAAAATGGCACATACCCACTCATATAGAGGTGGAAGAGCTGCTCCAATATGGCTCGGGGTAGACCAGTTATCCCAGCACCGGGATAGCTCTGTGCTCACCACGGTGCCTCCAGCTGCATCACTGCCCCACGTAGCAAATTCGTGTCTTTGCTGCCTGCTTTCACCCCAATTAATGCTTCCCAATTACCTTTTTCCCTCTTGGTGATTACACTTCCGATATTCCCCCTCTCTTGGCCCATTTCCTAGATTTTCCAGCATATTTGGAGCTGAATCTCCCTCTGTCCTTTCTTGGTCATGTTTCAAATATCTTTAGAGGCCCTTTTCTATTAGCACTCTGTTCCCATCAGAATTTGCAGCTCCTCCAGAGTGAGGGAGTGAGAAAGGCAGAATCAGAGCACGAATTACTGCTGGAGAGATCAGGTGGGGAGAGAAAGGACATACTATTTACTAACCAAAACCGCTGTTTATTCATGTAGAGAGAATTATTAAATAAAAAACCCTACAAATCATGACAACTCCTCCACCACCCACCTGGATAGCTCAGCCCCATCTGGTCCTCCTGAGGGGTTTCTCATCCTTGGTAGACTGCAAGGAGAACCATGTCCCCGTCCTCCCTCCTGGCTTTCCCCTTTGGCCACCAAACCACCAGACCCTCATGCAGCTCCCACATCCATGGAGGGAGAAGGTGAGGAGCTATAGGTGTGTTGGGTGGTGGAGAGGAGACCCCGGGGTCAGATCCTCATCTGGGGTAACTCTGGAGAGCCGGGAGAAAAGCACCAGGCATCTGGGCTGGGGCTGGCAGGAGCAGCTCATCATGCTTTTAATTAAAACCTGGAAGCACAAACCGACCTTCTGTCCCCGGGAGGGTGGTGGATGGGAAAAGGGAACCTCGCTCTTCAATATTGTGCCTGGCATAATGGATGACCCCCGACCAAATTGGGGCAGGGGCTGCCGAGCCGAAATGAGCCATTAAGCGTATTAAAATATTAACCTCGCTGGAAGGTGGGGAAGCAGAGCCGGAGGGAAGTGTTCAAATGTCACCTGTGAGAGGAGCAGGGTGACAGCGCTGCCTGCAGACAGCGGGAGGCTGCTCGGCCAGCGCTGGATTAGAGGAGCATCACTTGAGTACGGTGCCCTGACACAGGGGATGTCAGGGATGAGAGAGCTGACACGATGCTGGGAGCAACCCGCTCTCCTCTAACTCCAGAGGGGCCAGCAGAGCCACCCTCCGTAGACTCTGGCACTGCCAGCCTCAGCAGTTCTGTTTAATTTTAAGGGGTGAAGAGCAATAAATTAATTACCCACCTCCTGCAGCCACACATGGCTCAGAGCAGATGATTTTCCACCCACGCAGCTCTGGCCATGACCTTGCCCCATGCCTCCCTGCCTGCAGCCCCCAGCCTCAAATCCCCCAGCTGACACGGAGCGCGGGCAGTGACAAGGCAGGGAACACTTGAGGAGCGATGGCAGCATCTGGTCACCACTGCCCCGTGCCCGCTGGGGGCAGCTGTCCCCCCCTCACCGCCCAGGCATGCCAGATTAGTCTGGCTCTGATGGATGAATCACTTTCCCTGCAGTAACGAGCTGCCTGCAAAAGAACTGCTCTTTTCTCTTGTTCTCCATCTATCCACACTGAATTTCACTGAGCGACCCCCAGATCTGTTCTGACAAGGCGGAATAGAGAAGACAAGCTCTGCGATTCATGCCGTGCCCAGAGGACACCGGGGAGCCAGGAGACCAGAGATCAGGCAGGGTTCAGCACCCCAAGTGCTGGGAGGATGGGGCAATTCCCCACCACCCCAAAGTATATGTTAAGTCTCATCATAAAAGGACATTTTGGAGCAAACAACCTCATTTCTGGTGCCTGGTTCTCTCCACAAGCACATGCGTGTCCATGAACACACACTCCAACTCTTAGCCCTCCCAAAGACACATGGAGACACTCAAATGATGCATTTTTATATGAAATGCACTCCCTTCTCTGCCAGGGCCCACCGATGATGCACAGCCTCAATAAAAGCCCCTTTTCTAGCAGCTTCCATGGCCACAAACTGTCAATGTGACAGACAACAGCGGGGCTTCGTGGTCCAGAGCGGGCCACCCAACCTCACCAAGCTCCATCCCACCTCCCATTGCCCCAACTCACCTTGATTCCCTCGAAAGTACTTTTCTTTATCCTCCCCCTTTGTTCCAGCCCCTCATTAATGAAGCAGATTCAGTGACAAATATCACTGGGGGTCATTTATTCATGAAATACCAACACCATGCAATTCTCAAAGCCTCCAAAGCACTCATCTCAGAATAAACTCCTGAGCTTCACAGTGGCTCTTCTCTCCAGCTCATCCTGGAAGGGGATTAGTGGGTGTTATCAAACTCAGCTGCCCTTTTTTATTGCCTGCTAATGGTTAAAGACTTCAGTGTCTTACAAAGTTAACCATCTGAGAAAAACAAAGTAAAGGACGGGAGCTGGGGACTAAGCCAGTGCTGCTCCACCATCTGCTCCCCAAGCTGTGTTTGGAGAGGGATCAGGGTGCAGATTGGAGGTTCATGAGTCTTTAGAGAAGGGCCCGCTAGCAGCAAAAGGCACGATGCTGTGTCACCTGCAGCTTCATCCCAAAGGAGGAACTGCTACAGAGTGGGGACCCAAACTGCCCACCGCCCCAGCACAGCACAGCCAGGATACCTCCTGTCCAGCACCTCCAACTTCCACTGGTGAGATCCCACTCAACAGGGAACTTCAAACCTGACGCACTTGCAAACTTCTACAGTGCAATTTACACTCAGATTATGCATTTTTCAGCCCAAAGTCTGAGCAATTCTGACCAGCTCTGGCCACAAAACTTCTGTCTTGCCGCAAGACTCGAGATAGGGCTGGTCTCCTCACTGCTGAGAGCCTACCAGAGAGGTCTCCCCTGCACAGACTTTCCCCTCTTTTCCTGATAAACCTGGCCATCCTCTGCCTTTCACCCTTCTTCCCTGCCTCATCAGGTCATCTCACCCAGAGGTGGCTTCACCCAGAGCGACCCTCAGCCTTTGCCCTTGGGATGCTCACGTGGGAGCGGTGGCTGCTTCTCCCTCCCAGTCTCCATTATGGCTCCATCCAGCCCTGAAAGCTGAAACAGAGCATCACCCATCCCTCTTGGGTAGTTTCCAGGAGGAGCTGGATGCCTGCCCTTGGGGTAAAACCCTTCTGAGGAGTCTCCAATCCCAGACCTGCAACAGCAGAAGTCCCCATCCATATGGCGGGTAGGTTATTGCCTCCCCAAGAACTGCTCTGTCTGACTATCACTCATGCTCTCACCTATTTCACTCCTATCTTTCTCCACTCCTTTTCTCCTTCACATCTTTTTTTCCTTCTCAACCCCTCACACCCCTCTTACAAGAGACCGTTCTCTCTACAGCCCTTTCTTGCACGCACTACACCGTTCACGATGTCTGTAGTCCATGCAGCACCCACTTCCTGCAGCACCCAACCACGGGCTGTCTCCCCAGCTACTCCATCCTCACATTGACCAAACTGGGATGCTCTGGAAAAGTTAATCTCCAACCTCAGCATTGGATACGATGAGGTGGTGACAGCTTCTAACTGAGGGATTTCAAGCTCACGTCTTCAGGTTTCTCAATGTGGTACCTCACGAGGTGTGTTCACAGAGTTGGGCTTATTATTTTAGGCAGAAAAGCTGAATTTCTGCCCAGTGCACCCACAGACACTTTCCAGCCCTGAGAGGTTTGAAGAAAACCAATCATCCAGGTCCTAAACTGGGAGAAACCATCCTTACTTGAGCCACAGTGGAGAAGGCACTTCAATGGA
The DNA here is from genome assembly GCA_013400375.1 of Thinocorus orbignyianus. Lineage (NCBI taxonomy): Eukaryota > Metazoa > Chordata > Aves > Ciconiiformes > Thinocoridae > Thinocorus > Thinocorus orbignyianus. The sequence goes on along the minus strand of VXBW01008250.1, from coordinate 185,810 downwards.
GCCACGCCGACATACCACAGCTGATGAGCTGCTTACTGTAAATTTTCCAGGTAGTCTCACTTCTTGTGGTAATACTATAATAAACACTTACAAAAAAGCTCTCCCAAAAAACCTTGAGGTTGAAAGTGTGAAAAATTCCCCACCATGCTTCAATAATTTGCTAGAGATTCAATAAAACCATCACTCCGCCGGAGCGTTTTGAAGCTCACCTCGGCAACCAGAAAGGCCAGAAATTTAATTACATCAAAGCAAAGCAAAAAACAAATACACCAGAATCAAAGGGAGCTCACAAAGCCCAGCACAACCAGCACATGTCCCAGGGGATGCCAGGGCTCACGGGGACCCCACCACCCTGTTGCAGCCCCCTCAGAGGCAGCATGGCTTTGCTGTATGGAGGACCAGGATGTCACAGGTGAGATAAACAACGTAGTTCTAATTCTCGGCTTCTTTTTTTTTCTGCTGTTTCAGGGAAGCATCACAGTCACTGCTTCAGCCCCATGAGAAGCGAAGGCAAAGGCAGGCAGTGCTGGCTCAGTCTCCCCGGCAACCTTGTCACTGCGAGGTTTGGGAAAAGGCACACTATCATTAATAGAGATGAAAAAGTATGGTCAGAAATCATACGTGTCAGTGACCACTTCACTGTGGCTTGTAATGAATCCCAAATTCAGCAGGTTGCATTTCCCATGTAGTGGTACATCAGGATGCTCCTGTGTGTCAGGCTTCTCAGCAAAATGCGGGATGGGATGTGACGGGACGGTACGGTACAGGGGCTTAGAGCACAGCTAGTGCCCTTAGTGGGACAGAAAACCCACATTAAGCACCTGAGGACACCAGCCAGGAGGAAAACCAGCACTGGTGAGCTTCATGTCCCACCCTGGCATGTCATGGCAAAGGAGACGGCATTGCTCTGTATCCCCAGCACCCCGTTGTGCATATATTTAAGATAAGCTGTTACCATCACCGCTCCTAACAATCCACCTGATGTTTTCAGGTTCCAAGGAATCCCTTTCCCTCTATTGATTATTATCACCAGCCAGAGTCAGACAAACCTAATTTAGTTTCGTTAACTTTGGTTATTAAGTTCTTTACCTATGAAGCACGCAAAGTTATCTGAGATGAGCCTGACTTGTCCCCTTCCCTACACTGCTTCCCAAACTTCAGCTGAAAAGAAAACCTGTATAATCTGAATTCTAAAAGTTAAAAAGAGGGTAGCGAACCAGAAGCACAGTTCCAACATCTCAATACATTAAATAATAAAAAATAGCTCCATGTGAGCAGCCACCTGGCCCCTCACATCACTGCAATTCCCAATAAACGCCTTTTGTCGAAGGGTTTTAGGCAGCTCCACACATGAATAATTTAAACAGTTAATAGTAGTGGAATCTGCTTGTGCAACACAGAATCAGTAGTAGCAGTACATATTAATTGATAGTAATTGCACACTAATTAACTCACAAAGTAATATGTTTATCTAGCAGAATGGACCATGATATTGGCATGGGGGTTATCAGTAACGCAGGAAAGCATAATTACAAAATACGTAAGTGAAAATTATCAAATGATTTCTTTATGCTAATTATTATTTCTACTAACCCAGTTTGCCCAGCAATTCCTTCCATCCTATCCTCTCAAAATACTATTTTCAAAACAGTTAATTTGTAAATACGTTTCTGCCTTCACTTTAGAAATAAAAATCAACTGGAGGGATATTTTTCATGCTCAGAAGTAACACGCTGATAACAAGGAAGGAGAAAATCTGCAAGAAGGGAAGGACCACAGGGAGGGCTTGTGCCTTGCCATGGCTGAGCTGCTCTGAGCCGAGCAGACCTTGCTGATGCTGCTGGCAAGACCTTCTGCTGTGACCAAAAGTCCTTGTAATGCCTCTACGAATGAAACACAGACCTCATCATCACCAGAATCCCATGGGCTTATCTGGAGGGATGGAGCAAAACGCATTGTGGTGTATGTAAGAGGAGAAGAGATGGGTGGCAGTGGTGGGAGAAAAGCACATTGATGTTGACCAAACTCCCAGTTCTCACCCCAGAACTGCGTGTCATGACCAAGGGCAGGGACACCAGAGGACAAGAGAGGCCAGCCTGGTCCCACGTCCTCCATGAGTTCATGCAGGAACTCATCTGGGAAGCAGCATGGACGCTGGCATCATCTCCACCTTGCTCCTTCATCTGACTGCCTGGGTGCATCCCAGTCCCTTCCCAATCCCTGTCACCCAAATCTGGAGCAGCCACTATGCACAGTACCCCATGGTCAAATTTACAGGGACCTCTGGGGGGTGTGTGTGTGCGTGTTTGTGATATCCAAGCTATTTCCTCCTGGATGGTGGGATCTCCACTGGCAAAGGGACTCTGCAGAGCGGCTGCTCCCCAACACACACCCAGACATCTCTAAGGAAAGCCCATGTTAGCAGGGCTGCAGATAGGACAGGTACTGCAAAGCTGGTGAGACATCCAGGACATGGTTTAGTGATGGGTTTTGCCAGTGTTAGGTTGATGGTTGGACTCGAGGATCTGAACCCTTCCAACCTAGAAAATTCTATGATTCTATGACCACTGCACATGGGTAAGTACAGGTCTATGCACACAGAAAAAAAAAGTGTAATAAAGGAAACTATAAAGGTTGCAATGTCACATACTCAAAACTTAAGAAAATTTAAGAACTAAAGTTGCCACGGCAACCTTAATTCGGTCTCTGGTAATTATGCACTTCGATAGAGGTGTTGATTGCAAGACCCCCCACAGGTGGTTACCCAAAGGACCTCTCTCTTCCCCAATGCCAAAGGCGATGGTACTGAGCTACAGCCAGGTTCTTTTGGGTGCCTGAAATGGTCCAGAGCTCAGCCTTAAGGCATTCCAAACCCCATCCCTGGATACCTACGAACATCCACAGGCTCCTCTGCGTCCCACAAACAACTTCATCCACAGCTTTGCAGTATCTTGTTCTCTCTTTGCTGGAAAAAGAGTAGCTCTTGCTTTATTGTGCTCTATTCAGACGCTGTTTTGCATGCACAGCTACTCAGCTCCTCATGGGTTGCTTACCTTTTGCTCAACACCAAAAAAAAGTAGCGGTATTTCACAAGCAATAAAGTGATTAAGTTCCCAATCTCCCTCTTACCATCCCCGTTTTACAGATGGGGAGCAAAGGCCCAGGAACGACAATATAAAAAACATCCACTACATTACATGTGCCAAATTTGAGACGTTTAGGCTTGATTTTGCAGAGTGCTTAGCATTAAATGACACTTCCCCAGCTCAAAGCACAGATCTCATTGACTTGGGTGGACGTTTTTACAGCTCTCACATTAATGCAGATCATTCCCAGAGCAGGTTCATGGGCTGTGCTAAGTGAGGCAGAGGTGAAAAACTGGGATATGATCGTGCCATTAAAGACGTCTTCTTAATGCATCTGCCCAGAGGGGCTGCCTGAAGGCTGCAGAGCAAACTGACCCTGGCACCTCCCGGCTTTGGGGTTTTGCAAACTTGGTAACGTTTGCTAAAGAGGAGCCTAATCGAGGTTTTATTCTGGGCAGGGAGGAAGGGGAAGGTGTTCAGTTTGGAAAAAAGGGAACACTTTTCAGCAGCAGTTGCAGGACACAGCCTTTGGTGGGCAGAGCTCTCCCTGGGGCAACATCACCTCCTCAGGCTCCTACCTACCCACCTACCATCCTCTTCTCCTCGTGTCCCAGTATAACCCACTCCTCTCCTTCAATCCCCCAGTTCCCCTTCCCCACTAGACCAAAAATGGGGTTTTTTTGGCTCTCAGCCTCAGCCAGTGCTGCAGAGCGGGGATGCTCAGCCGTGCTTGGGCACAGACGATGGCTGCTGACTCTTGCTGCTAAAATTAAACAGGACTTCACGCCGTGTGCAGCTATTCAGGTTGTTCAAAAGCACTTTTAAGATGGCCAAATTAAGGCAGCTCTTTGCCTGTGAAAGAGAGACCCTCCACAAAACGTCTGCCTCAATCCCCTGCAACAATTTTGCCTGGGGCAGAAGAAGAAATCTCAGAAAAAACAAGCAATCAAGCAAAAGCCCAGACAGAAGGCCTGGGATCTCTCATCCTAAATTATTAAAGGCTGAAAACATCGTGAGATGGGTCAAGTCACCCCCAGTACCAGGCAGCGACTGCAGCCCTGGTTCAAATAAAGCACAGATTCACACAGACTCTATGTGCATGGTGAAAAATGCCATTAATCTCCCTGTGGTGATGAGCTCTGTGTATCTACTCACTACCTCACCCTTATCCGCTCCCAACATGGACCCAAACAGACACTGGAGAGGAACTGAGCATCCAGCCACCTTCCTCTTGCTTTTGCCCTTCAAAATAATCAGCCATCAGCAAACCATGATCGCAGGTCACTGCTTGTTTGACATCCCAAAAGGATGAGCCTGGGATGAGCTAAAGGATTTTCCCATTTGAAACAACAGTATATTCTAGCCCAAAATATATTCCAGCTTGGCTGCGACACATCCCATCTCTCCCCCTGCTTTTCTCGCCTAGAAATTAGGTACATGCTTGCTGGAGGGGCCAGAAAGACAGAGAGGAGCTGGAAGAACCCCAAATCACATCCCAGCCTCAGGGGTGGCACAGCCCCACATGCCCCAGCCCATCCCCCAGCCTTGTGGAAGTAAGAGACATCCTACAGTGCCCCATGGGCACCAGGGACAGACCCAGCACAGGGTATGGCACAGGGGACCGTGTCTGCCTTTGGTCATCGTGAGCCTTTTGCAACAGCAAGCACAAAAAATCCCAGCCTGGGGCTCAGACTGCAGCATCTGCTCAGCCACAAATGAGTCACTGGAGTTTTCCTTCCCCTTTATAGCTTTTGAGTGTATTTTGGTCAAGTTTTCTGTTCTAGTGGACAATTCCGGATCTGACTTTGTAGCAATCCATGAGAGACAGGAGGAAAAGCTGGACATTGCAGGGAAACTGGGAGAGGGAGGGGGTGATCCTTTAAGCCACTGTTGGCACTGGGACCAGCCACATCCCAGACTCGACCACTCTCATTACACAGCAGCTGGTGGTTTTTCAAGATACGTATGAAGTGCTCAGATGAGGTGGTGATAAGCACTTTAGAAATGCCGATAGAATTAGATTAGATAAACAGGAAATGGTCAGGGCTGCAGGATCAGACATCCAAGCTCGGATTTTTCACAGACGCTCCGATCGATCCGCTGGGAACAGTCAGAGATAAACCCCTGGGAATCCAGGATGCTGGGGATCGGCCATCTCTTCATGGGCAGGGATGAGCACTGGGACTGGAGATTCCTGTCCTGATGAGATGCTGGCTGCAGGCAGGACAGTCCACGGAGGAGTGACCCCCTGAAGATGTAGCTCAACATCCCTGTGTGGCTCCAGGGGCAACACCAGGCTCTGCAATGAAGCTGCATCCAGCTGACTTCCACACATCTGGGTGACCTTCACTAATCCCTCCACATCCCTGGGATCACCAGATCCTGTCCACTCCACAGATCTTGGCTGGGCACACTGGTCCCAGCCACAGCATGGGGTTGGCAAATGCCCCATGGCTTGGGGGTGTGTAGGGCTGCATGGAGAGAGAGGAAACAGCCCTCAAGAAGTCAAACTAGAGCTTTTTGGAGAACCAAACCCATGAGCTCTATTTTAGCAAACACCACTCACTTGGGCCAGTTACTAGGGATGCACTTATACATAAGGATACATATATGCATAGCTTTGCTGCTATTTATAGCACTTTTATCAGCAACGCTCACTGGTTTTGAAAAAGCCAGGTGAATGTCCGCAGACAGAGGAACTGAGGCACAACTAGATTATTTACAGCTCATTTCCAGAAGTAGTCTTTGAAGTTGAAATCCAATTAATTTTATACCTGGGGAGAGATTTGCATAGGGATTTTCCATCCATATGGGCAGATTTTTCAAAAGGACTCGGCTTTTATCTAGGCACCCAACGCAGACTGTGTTTTCCAAGGTGCCCAGCATTCATTAGCAGCTTCTTGGAGTACAGCAGGGTTTGTCACAAGGACAGCATTCTCCTTGGAAAGCCAACAGCCACCAAGCCCTTCTGAAGACACTGCATCCATGGGTCTGGTCTCTAGAGGTGAGGAGCACACTGATCTGCTGCTGCCTTTTGTAGGGACCCATCTCACTGGAGATGTGGGCATCTGAGAGCAAATGATTTCCTACCACAGAGGAATAGAAGAGCTTTATACTGGCTTAAATCCCTGAACAAGCTCAGCCCAGGATCAGAGAGATGCCACGGCTGGTGTGGGGCAAGTGGTGGGCATCGGTGGCTGTGGGAGGACCAGGACCATGCTGTGTGATGGACGCAACTCACTAGATCACCTTGGATATGTCTTAAAACTGCACCCACACTGCCAGGAGGGTCTCTCTTGCATCTCCCCTACAAAGAAGCCACACGCCTCATGTCCCTCTTGCCACTACGTCAGTGAGCGCTGCCTCCATGGCCCTCAAAGCAGCCACATGCTTTCCTCAACTTGCAAACTCTTTGGGGCAGAAGCTGTGTTTAGACCCATGCATGAGATGGCCCTCTCCAGAGGCCGACTTCAATGAACCTTTCATGATTTGCAGTCTTACAAAGACACGAGCAAGTCCCTTGCCCCATCCTTTTTCACGCCCCCATTGCAAACCACAGCCCATGGCTACGGTGTCTGAAAATCTCTGAGCTGGGTGACAGCTGCAAAACATCCCCTTCAGACTTCTGAGGAAGAGACAGAGCTTCAAATGGACCTGAAAGCCCTGGAGGCCAACGTTTCACAAACAAACCAGCACCCACCAGGAGGGAGCGGGCAGCCCCGGCCACAGCAATGCCTGCCTGTAATGAGCTGACCCGCAGGCTTCCTCCCAGCTCTCCCATTTGCAGGGTAATTGCTGTACATTTTTAGCCTTGCCTGCAGACATATCGTATAGCAAAGGCTGCCAAGCTGTGTCCAGGGCCAGGTGCATTCACAGAAAAAGGATAATCAGCATTTTAAAAAAAAAAAAAAAAAAAGGGAGGAGAAAAAATTAGCACTGCATCTTGTTGCATCCATTTTTGTTCCTGCTGAACCAAATTGGCTGCCATCAAAGCAAATGGCAGATGAAGAAAACATTGACTTTCTGCTTAGATCAATAAACAAGACAAATAGAGCGGGGAGTTGAACGCAGAAGAGGGAACATCATCATTTACCTGAGGAAGAGATAGGACTAAAGGTGGAGAGGCTGAAGCAGGGTGTGCAACTGAACCTCATTTAAGGGTGTTTCACTTGGGAACTCAGCACTGGAGGGCAGAACCTTACCTGCTCTGCCAAGATTTGGGACTATACTGTGGGATTGGGTTGGATGGGCTTAAACCAGAAGATGCCAGACCCAAATCCTGAGATAAGACGATGGGGGATCACAATCCTGCAACCCAGCCCTGGTTGGTGCCAATGGCAATTGCCTGGAGTGGGTGTACAGCCTGCGCAGGGCTGAAACCTGGCTGCTGGTGGTCCAGAAGTAGCCAGACCAACTCTTTCCAAGGTCTGAGAAAGGCCAAGTATGGGATTCAGCTAACCCATCCCAAGATAACCCAAAATACGCATAGGACCTAACCCTAACCCTAACCCTAACCCTAACCCTAACCCTAACCCTAACCCTAACCCCAGCCCTAACCCCAGCCCTAAGTCCCAGCCGACGGCCCTTGGAACTACTTGCAATAGATGTCAGGGAGAGAAGGAGCCTATTCTTGGCCTTCCTGAGGAAAGGGAAGGTCTTGAGCTTCACCATAGGATTAGATACCTAAAACACCACGTGGGAGGGAGACAGAAAGCCTCAACTACAGAAGAAATCTCCTTGCACTTTGCACTGTCTTAGACACCACAGATCTACAGAGAGACACCACAGATCTACTGAGAGACACAAATCTGTAGGATGCCAAAATCTTAATACCCACAACAGAATTCACTGTCCTTGCTGTGCTGTCCCCTCTTTTAGCCTCCTGACATTGCAGCTTCTCTAGGCTAGATGTGCCAAGAAGGGCTGTTAATGGGGCATGGGGGTGGAAATGCAGAGGGCTGACCCCTCCAACTCCCAACCCTGGGAGTTGTCTCAGACTAGCATCAGTCCCAGGTTTCCAAAGGACACATCACTTCAGAAGATCCACTTCCCTATAACCCACCTTTTGCTGGGTTATTTCTGTTTTCATTCACAAACCTATCCCCCCCCTTACCTGAAGCAACTCTAAAAAACAGATGATGCATTAAAGCAACAGCAGTGCTGTGCTTACACACAAACACACACTGATTTAAAAGTTTAACTCGGAGCTCCTCCAGCGTGACTCTCATACCAAGAATTTCAGAATAGACATCCTCCCTTTTCCTGTAATCCTTCCTGCCATTGCATTATTAAGAATGTATGCATTTATTAAAAGCAGAAGAGACTACACGTCCCGGTAGATTCTTCCCAGAGCTCAATTACTGGCACTAAGTGTCCTACAGGAAAGGTATTTAGAACCTCTGCTACGGCCAAGGTTGCAAAGGAAGCATCAGGGGTCCAAGCCCATGGGCAATGATGGGAGCTACAGAAGAGGATGGGATGGGAGCATCCCTCCCCTTGGGCCACCCAGACCTCAGCCATCAGGTTTGTTTCAGCTACCAGTGTCACGGTGAAGGACAGCCATTGAGAACCCAGTTCACAGGAATGTGGGACACGGTCGTCACTGCTCCTGCCTGATTAGATTTATCAAAACCTATCAGAGGGAAGTTTGTCTGGGAATCCACTCTCCGGCTGCACATTTAGCAACAGAAGATTGATAACAGGAGAAAAGGAGGTGGGGGGAAAGTCATGAAGAGCAATTGCACGCTGCAGGACCACCCTCCTTCTTCTGCCCATCACATTTCATTCACTGCTTTTATTTCAGTATCTATCTTAATTAAGCAGATTAAATGGAAGGACTTCCATGCTAATCTAAGGTCTGCCCTGCCGGGCCAAGGAGGATGCTCAAAATACAACTTGTGCCAAAGACAGCCATGCAGACATGTGTCCCCCCATGGTCCCACCACGAACCCCACAACCAGGCTCTGCCAGGGCAGGGAGTGACGGATAAAGGTGTGATAGGTGCCAGGAGCATCCACTAGAGCCCGTGGCAGTGGTGCCTCTGGGGAGAAAGGGTAGCTCTGCGCATTGGGTAGGCTGGTCCCACCCCTGACACTCCACTCCTCTTCACGGGGTGACTCCTCAGCCTGACCCACTTCCCTCTGCAGCTGCACAGAGAGCAATGCCAACCCAATGCTGTGCACAAGGAGAGATGAGGGTTATCCAAAGCCTCCTGGACAAATGTTCCCCCAAAATACAGGCCAAGACTCCACTTTGATTACAGACTTAAGGGCCAAAACATCGATTTTTCAGCCAAAAAGCAGAAGCAGCTCTTTTGTAAACGTGACCCCTGTAAAAAGAGTCAAGTAAGAGGTTTTTGGAGGCAGAGCTCACCAGAGAGGCAAATCTCAGGATGTACAAGTGAGAAAACTGTAGTCGGTTGTTGTATTTTTACCATTTCACCTAAAAAAAGCTTCTCTGAACACATCTTAGCAAAGACTGAGCTTAACTTGTGTTTCTGACTTTTTCTCCCCATGGAATGAGCACCACAAAGCTGAAGTGCTGCCTGATCAATTGGCCTGAGGGCAACGGACTTGCTTCCAGCGTTTGGCCTAATTCACATTAGAAGACTCAAACCCGATTTCAGCAATATTCATCTCTCTCTATCCAAACCCAAGCTCGGTTCAAGGAAACCAAGATGACCTCAAAACTCACAAGGGCTGGAGATGAGCAGAGAAGAGCCTTCCCAGGAATAAAACCCCAGCTGGAGCTGGTATTTCGGGACGGGCTGCAGACTGGGATGGTGAATTACCCACACGGCCGCCGGCAACGCGCAGGATGTGTCACCGCTCCCGACTCCTCATCTGTAAATCGAGGACAACAGCAGCTACCTACCTCCTGCTGCGCCACGCGGTTAATTAATGCTCCTTTGAGTTGTGGAGATGAAAGGCAGCACGTAACTGTAAAATAGCGGGGTTTTTATTATTATGATGATGATGAATGAAGCCTCAGCTCGTTCCATCAGAGCGCACCTTAAAGCAGCGCTGCTGCAGACAGGGAATTGTTCCCAGCAGCTGTACGACCGCTGGCACTCGCAAGAGCTTGACCGTGGACTTGTAACTAAGAGCTTTGAACGTGCCAGGGAAGAAGAAAGAGAGAGAGAGAACAAACAGATTGAAATTCCACTGCATTTTGTGCTTAGCACCTGGAGGCGATGCTCCCACCCTCCTGGGGACTGGAACAAAGCAAACTCCACACAAGAGCATCTCTTTGCCTCCCGCTGCAGTCTGGCTTTACCCTCACGGGCTGCTGTAGCCCTGTGAGTATCATGTCATAGAATCATTCATGTTGGAAAAGACCCTTGGGATCATTGAGTCCAACCATCAACCCCAAAGTTCTCCCCTACACCGTAACCCACAATACCACATCTAAATGACTCTTCAAGACACTCAGGGATGGGGACTCATCCACCTCCCTGGGCAGCCTATTCCAGGGTCTGACCACTCTTTCTGTCAAGAATTCTTTCCTAATGTCCAGTCTAAACCTACCCTGTTGCAGCTTGAAGCCATTCCCTCTTGTTCTGTCGCTAACTACTTGTGAGTAGAGACCAGCACCAACCTCTCTACAATGTCCTTTCAAGTTGTAGAGAGCAATGCGGTCTCTCCTCAGCCTCCTCTTCCTCAAACTAAACAGTCCCAGCTCCTCCAATTGCTCTTCATAAGATTTACCCTCCAGGCCCTTTCACCAGCTTCGTTGCCCCCCTCTGCACTTGCTCCACCACCTTGATATCTCTCTTGTATTGAGGTGCCCAAAACTGGACACAATACTTGAGGTGTGGCCTCACCAATGCTGAGTCCAGTGGGACAATCACCTCCCTCCTCCTGCTGGTCACACTATTTCTAATAAAAGCCAGGATGTCGGGACAGATCACACAGCCACTTCAGAAACTGATTAATATACTGTCTCTATTTGATAGGTGGGAGAAATGTAGCACAAGAAGCTGAAATTACCCACTTAAAAGCCTGCAGCAAGCTGGGGGCAGAATGGTGAGCCTGAGCCATGGAAAGGCACAGAGAGACTCCCAGCTCCATCTGTGCCCAGCTGTTGGCACCACCCAAATTGTGTCTCCCTAAGGGTTGGTGGAAACACTCCTCACCCCTCACCAGAGGGGCTCTCCATCACTGCCAGCCCCTCCTTATCCTGCCACAAGCCACCAGTGGAGTTCCCACTGCCAACCACAACCCCTGAGCTGAGCTCAGGGTCAGTCCTCTCCTGCCATGGATGGTTTTGAGTTGCTAACACCAGATTAGCACGTAGAATGGTTTGGGTTGGAAGGGAACTTAAAAATCATCGAGTCCCATCCCCTGAACTGGACAGGGACACCTCCCACCACACCAGGTTACTCCAAGCCCCATCCAGCCTGGCCTTGAACCCCTCCAGGGATGGGGCACCAACAGCTTCTCTGGGCAACCTGAGCCAGGGTCTCACCACCCTCAGTGTGAAAGAAAGCTCAGTTTATGGCTCAAGCACTTCAGGCAAATCACCTTTTGATACCTACGTTTCCTGCAGTATTTACCGGTACTTTCAGCCTGCACCTCTCCAAGGCAGAAACCCTCTCCTTTGATGCCTAACCAGTATCTTGCTCTCTGCTTCCCCGACCTGCAGGCAGCCTCTCCGTCCCCTGGCAATGCAGCCTGGAGCAGCTTGCAACTCTCTATCCCTCTCCATCGCCATCCCCATCTCCAGGCCACCTATATCATTCCTGGCTGAAGGACTCGGATGCCTGCAGCACACGGTGGCCATGCCGCTCCCAATAGGTACTTTTCATGTTTAATTCAGAAGCTAGTTTAGTTAATCTATTTTTTAATAATTCATCCCTTCCATCTTAATTTTGGTAGTTGTTGAAAATCCCTAATAAAACATTTAGGGCCTCTTTTACTGAAGCAATGGCATGATTTACTTGACGGAATCCAGTCTTTGATGTCCTGTCTTAATTCCTTCCCTCCCACTGTGCCTCAATCCTGTTTATCGCTGTGCCGGAGGTAAGAGGTTCTTGTTGAGTTTTGTAGCACTTAGATGCCTGGTCAGTGTTAATAATTCAGCTGCCCCACACGGCTTGGAAAAATCATGTAGCACAACAGCCTCTTCTTTTTATCAACCATTCTCCTTCCCAGTGTGGATCCGGGCATTGGCCAGGAGCGATGTGAAGGGACCAGGCGGAGCATCCCGACCGATGCGGGTCGGAAGCGTGAGCAGAATATCGCAGGTGCCAACGACGTTGTTTGAAAGAATATACACCCTTTTTACGACATTTATATTTCATTCTCTACTGCCGGAATGGAGAAACATGCTGGGTTTTTGCATCCGTAATTGGGGAAGAACAGATGGTGGAGGCACAGTTGGAAGTAATACGACAATTAAAATAATCTATACGGCTTGTAATTCTCCAACATATGAGAAAGAGGAGGGTCTACCTTCACCCAAGAGCCCATCCCGGCCGCTCACCCTGCTGCAATCTGGATGGGAATAACTTTTTTGCAGTTAGAATATTGAGGTGTCTCAGTAGGTTTGATGGATATTACCATTTCCCTTCTCCTGGGATTCTCCTCTTGAAGCGATGTGAAGAGCCAGAAGCTGAACCTGAGCTGCACTCACTGAGTATTTGACTCCTACACGCCACGCAAGGCAGATTCTCCCCCTCAGATCACCCAGAGAAAGCAACTGCTACCTTTACATCTATCTCAATGATATAAAAAGAGGAGCAGAAAATCCCAAGCACGTAAGGCAAGAAGAGGTGTCTCCATAGTCAACTTAAATTCTAAACGAGGGTGATGGGAGAAAGAATTACACAAAAAATACCCTATTGATTCATGAAAATTGAAACTTCTCACCAGAAGGCACAGGCTTTGCCATCACCTCTAACACTTTCAAATCTCAAGAGTGCTCCTCTGTAAAATCAGAGCAAGAAAATTGCCCAGAAAAACCTAGACATTTAGCCAATATATGAAAATATATGTCCTTGCTCTGCTTGCTTTAGGCCACGGCTTCAGAGGCGTCTGCACCCTCTCAAGAGCCCAACCACCACATTGTTTGGTACCTCTTGAAGAGTGAGGGTTTTTCTCTGGACTTTGGTGCAGATTTGTTTTTCCACAGGAACATACTATGGAAAAGGTCCCACTTCATCAATATAAAACAGAGAAAATGTCTCAAATCGCAAATCGCAACATAACACACTGGAAGGAGCAGTCCTTATGCACTCAGACCCAGATGCCACCATCCCCATCCTGGTTTATGGAGAGAAGAAGGAAAGGGAACTGCAGCAGCATCCCCTGGCCAGGAATCCGAGCATCCCAAGTTCCCTGCCACCTTGCTTCCCTTGAGCAGCTCCCCGACCTAGACACAATGATCTTCTCAGCCAGAAACCTCCACTGAGCTCAAAATCTTCACTATACTCAAGCAATTAAGTACCTCCCCAAATCTTTACCCTCTGCCCTGAACACACGGGAGCCAGCGGGACGTTACCTTGACAGCTGGCTTTGCTTTATGGAGCCGTAAATATATATTTTAATAGGCTGGCAGCAAGAAAGATGTGTTTTCAGGCACAAAAACATCCAAAATTAACTGTGATTCATTTCAAAAGGGGCAAAGGGGTGTAGGAAAGGGGAACGCAAGCCTGAAACCTGCAGAATATAAAAGCTTTGAAAGCAACTGCCAAAAAGCCCCTGCACAGCTGCCTTCTGCTCTCGGAAAGAGATTAAAAACCTGAGCAGCATCAGGCTGAAGCAGACGTCACAGAAGCCACCCTGGGCCATGCTCATGCTCAGATAAAACTCTTTCTTATTATTATTTTGCCAGAGACGACCCAGCCTTTGCCAAGGCATAACTCTACCCCGCTCCTGACAACATCCAGCATGACTGGTTTATCTAAACCGAGGAGAAGAGACATGAGATGCTGATGACTGGGGTGACTGGGGACTCTCCCCGCATGGACCCTGAGGACCTCGGATGGATCCTGCCCTGAATATCAGCATCTCACCCTTCTTCAACATCCTACCCTCCCTCCTGTCCCACAGCATTAAGTCTGACATGCCTTCGTTAGCCCCAGTGCTGCTCTCCAACGCCTAATTTGACTAACCCTTTAGTGACTAATTTAATTACCCCGGCCCACAAACTGACAGACAGCTGTTAAAAATGGTTATTGCATTATTAATACGCTCTAGTAATTTCCCATTAAAACTATACTGTTAATAATTTTTTTCCCCTGTATTTCTTCCCTCTTAATTAGTCTATTTAAAACTTAGAAGGAATATTCTCTTTATGGTAAATGGGAGCGTCGAGCAAATTACATTTTTGATTGAATACTTCTGTGATAGGCCAGCAAATAAGACCACTGAGTTGTTAATTATTGTCAGAGTTTCACACGATGCTTGCTAATGAGGCAGTCAATCTTCTCTGCCATTCCTAGAATATTAATGGAGGCCTTTGGTATTGATTTTGGCACCAGGAGAAGGCAGGAAACCCTCCTTCTCCGGGGGTTCTGGGGTGGGCAGGGGGTTATTTGACCTGGGAGGGGACATGGAGGGGACCCGAGACCTTCAGGATGGGCTGAGCCAAGGAGGGTTGGAGGGTGGGTGAAGCTCGGGAAGCTCTTGGGTTTGCAAAGGGGGCTTGCACAGTTCACGGACCTGGTGGAGGACCTGGGACATCTCCATGGGGATCACCCCCATTGACACATATCGATGCACAACAGCGTCACCCAGGAGGGACAAGACAATGGGGGGACACAGCTCCTGCTGGCCCCACTGGTTCCTGCTCCCTCTCGCTGTGTCTGCCTGTTGATTCTGAACTCACCACATTCACCCCTTATCTTTCAGTGATAAGAGAATCTGTATCGGTTGGGGGTGTTTTTTGAGGAAAGGGAAATACCTCATCTGCCTGGACTTCAGATAACTTGATAGAGTGATGTGGGGAAATCATTAGCCAAGTGACCATGGGTCAGGATTGACATGAAACCGCGAGGTGGCTCAAAGACTGCGCTAAAACAGCCTTTGAGTTGTGCTGGAAGATGCAACAGGGAGGTTTCAGTACCATTTCTCAAGCCATTTGGGGATTGATCCTATTTGATATTTGCACCAGTGCTCTCCTTGGGGGATGGAGGAGTTTGACAGCAAAGTCTGCCAGTGCCAAAGTAGGACTTGGTGACTCTCCCCATCCAGGCTGCCATTGCCCAGCTCACAGAGTAAAACCAAGTCTTATGGGGCTGTGCCCAAAGCAATCCTCAGGGCCAAAGCCACATCCCTAACAACAGTGTCTCGGCCAAGCCAGAGGTAATCCTACTGAAAAAAGTCCTGATTTTCTAACAGGGAAACTGAGACAGGAGGGTAGCAGCCCAGAAGGGGTATGGGTCTACGGGCAATGTCCCAGCCATCCCATCAATCCCATCTTCTGCTGTGCTTCCCTGAGTGAGAAGTTTCATGTACATACCTATGATTAAAATATGATGCACATATCCCTGCTTCAGCCCTCAAAACCAAGGTGAGCACACAGAAACTGTTCCCCTTGAGCTGTGGAGGCTCTTCAGCCCCTCAGCACCTGACCTGGAGACCAGGAGGATGGATGCTGCACCTAGAGAGGCTGTGCTGGGCCTGCAGACCACCTCAGCTCCCTCTAAACTGCTTCAGCCTTCCCAGCCCAGACCTCCCTCAGGTTTGCCTACAGTCACATCAGCTAGGGATGATCAACCAAAGCCATTAACAGCTCCCTACAGGAATGGGGAACATGAGCCACCTTTTCAGAAAGGTCAAGAACTAAGGAGGCGGATATCCTGGTCCAGCCATAAAAAATAACCTTGCCTCGCAGTGGTGCCCATCCCAACTACTTGGAGCAGGTCTCAGAGGCCTCATTTTAGCTGTCAGTAAAACACCAGGCAACATCCTTTGGATCCAAAGAGAAACCAACTACCAACTTAGCGGTAAAATGCCCCCACAAAGACCGGTTGAGAGCAGAAGGTGAGCAGAAGCCCACAGCTCCTCTGAAAGAAGGCATCCCCAGGGAACAAGAGGAGGAAACCAGGTACTACCACTCATCACCTACCAAGTCCCTACACAAGGACCTTGGGCATGGTCAGGCTGTGAGCTTGGCTGGCAGCCACTACCAACACCTGCCCAGCCAGCGCTTAGCCTCTACAGACACTGCTGCCAGGGAAACCAGCCCAGTGCTACTGAGCTTAAAGGTCATGCTGCAAAATAAGGGCAGGTTTTGAGGTAATAAAAGGTTAGTGGCAGATTATGGGCTGTTGGCGCGGGCACGTATGGAATAAAAGGTGGGCTTGAGATCAAGAGCCTTGTGGCAGGTGAACTCCATCCATTCCCATGGGGTGTTGAGGGCATTCCCCTGGGGAGGTGGTGCAGAACAGCTGCTCCACATTGTTTACTCAGGTGGACAAGTCCTAACACACGCCAGGGACCTGTGACACATAGAGATCATGTTTGGTAAGGAGGGTTGTAAGCAGTGCATCCACCCTTTGGACTCTAGGGGTCAAGCAGCCCTTTAATGAACCACCCACAACTTTATCACTAAGCCCAAGCTTTGTCCAACTCCAGAGGAACTACGTTTCAGAGCAAACACCTCCAGCTCTGGGCCATCTGTGTTTGATACACACTGATTAAAAAAAAAAAAAAGTAAAAAAAAAGAGGAAATGTGGACTGAACTGAATAAAGAGACTTCTCACCGCAAAAGCTCAGTGCATATTTACACAGAATCCTGCCTTAATTCTCAGCTTCTTCATTTATGTCGTTTTAAGCCTCCACAGTAGCAGGGAAGTATTAGCTGGTGTTTAACTGTGTGCTGCTGGGTTCAGCGTGGCTCCCAAGGAGCTGAGCCCCACAGCAGGTCAGGGACAGGGTTGGGGTGGATGAGGCAGGGACAGGGGGACAGTCCATGGCAGAGCCACCAGCCAGAAGGGGACACTACCCCAGCCTCAGCCAGTTCTACCTTGCACATATGATGAAATAACACCAAATGACCAGGCTATGGGATGCCTGGGACAAACCCCAGCATGCGACATTCAGCTGCAAGAGACAGGAGTAGGTTCTCCCCCAAAACCCATCCAGTCATGATGCCAACAGACCTGAACCTGCTTTAGATGCAAATGGGTGCTCTCTACCCTTCATGTACATCTCCTCCAAAGCTTGCTCAATACCAGACATACACATCTCCTCCAGAGGAGGACAACCATGAGCTAGATGAATATGTACATAGTGTGGTCCATCAAATCCCTCATCCCCATCCCTCCCTCCCAGCCACCTCCAGCCCTACCAGAGCCCGGCCCTGAGCCCATCACAGCCTGCAGCATGGCGCGGCACCGAGTCCCCAACTGCACCCATCTGTGTTATGATAAAAGGCACTTGGTTGCAGCCAATAGCACCTCATTATATCAAAAACACCGCAGGAAATGTCTAGAGCTGAATTGATTATGGCACAGTAATTCTTCAGGCAGTGAAAGCAGGGCAATTCCCAAGGTGGAATTTTTTTTTATTTTTTTTTTTTTTGCAAGGCTTCACCTCATTTTCTTGATTCTTTTTTTTTTTTTCCCCCCTTTCTCACTCCCCAGCTCTCCTTCTAAACCTCTCCAGCTTTGCACCACTCTTTGCTTTAGTCCCTCAAAATAAAAATATTCTGCTTAATGCACTCCAGCCTAGTGCCCAGGAAAGCATCACCGCCGACCGAACCCCCCGTGGCTTTAAACACGGAGCGGCAGAAAAAACTCAAGGAAGCTTTTGCTTTTCACTCTGTAGCCAGCAGCCCCACCGCAGGAGAGAGGAGAAAGATGTAACAGGTATTTATAAACACCTAAATCAGAAAAGGAGGAGCTGAGTAAGCAGCAAGTAAACAGATGAAAAGGGGCAACGATGTGAAACCTGGGCGAAGGGGAGGTGGAGGGCAGATGACATGCAATGGATGTAAGGTCCAGTCTGGCTACGGCAAAGCACAGAAGGGTTTTCTGAGCCAAAGGGCAGTGCCAAACAGGGTGCACCATCCCCTGCTCTCTGCAAGATCAACGCTGTCTCTAAACCCTGTGCTGAGCTTTTTCAGTCTTCCTAACCTTATTCAGAGCTGCTTTTGTCCCTTTACCTAGAGGTCAGGGGTCCGGGGAGAGCCTGTAGAGCATCTGGGAACTGCCAGGAATGACAGAGACCTGCATGGCACAAGTAAAGTTACTCTGGGAAGTGCTGCATCAATGGCTCCCAAAGCTGGCAGGAGGAACAGAGGGCATTTTGCCCTAATAAATCACCCCAAGAGCAAGGGTGACACCCTGGAGCAGAATAAACCCCCCTGGAGCAGCAGCCATGGTGGCAGGGCACTGTACCGAGTCCACTGCAGCCGATGGAAATAGCACCCTGGCCCCGGCTGCTCAAGAGTAGGAGCTGAAACTAATTAATTTCATTTGTCTTTGGAGAACACAGCTGTCCTGGTTCACTGGCCCTGCTGGCAGCTGCCCTGGTGCCCGACCTCAGGGTGAAAGCTGAATGGGAGCCTTTTCCCCTGGTTTTGGTCCAGTTTGCACAGAGCCACCTTCCCTTGTCATCTCCACAGTGAGAACATCCTTCCTCTGCAGCACCATGTGCATCCTCCCTTCCCTTCAGCAGTTAAAAAAAGAAACCATAAAATAATCCTAGGGGTTCATTTTCTGCACGAGTCCTTTCCAATCCTGCAAGGAACAGTGTCTTAGAGTAGAAGGACAAAGCTGCCCTGTTCGTGTCCACCTCCATCATCATCATCTCTGCTGAGATGGTTTCTCCTCCCTGTGCTGGCTGCGGAGCCTGTGGCAGGCTCCTGGCACGTTCCCAGGAATGTTTCAACTTGGATGGACTTTATGGGTTTTGTCCTCTGGATGAAGTGATCCGTGTGAATTTAAAAAGGGATACTGTGCAACCTGCTCCAGGAGGACCTGCTGTGGCAGGGGGGTTGGACTAGATGATCTCCAGAGGCCCTGTCCAACCCCGTATCATTCTGTGGTTCTGTGATGGTAGTTATGGGAGAGAAAAAATGAGAAAGGAGGAGCAGACACGGTCCACAACGGGCAAGTTTAAGGCAGCTGAGGTCTCAACAGAACTGGCTGGCAGATAGTGCCAGTTCTTTCCACTAAGTTACATTAAGAAACAGCTGAAGAAAAGGTATTAACCATTTCTGAATGTCACTGCCCCACCTAGGACCCACCAGTGACACAACTAAGCTGAAGGACAGCTGAACATCCAGACCATTGTCCCCTGGAGCATCTCGAGGCCTCAAGGACAAAGTTGCTGAGGACAACCCTGGGAGAGAGGGCAGGGACTCAGAGCATCCTTCCCCAGGTGCCCAGGAAATCCTGTCCCTCCTGCTGCTACTGCCATCCTTGTACCTCTGCCATCCCTCTCGTGTCCCCAGCAACCTGTGAGTGCAGCTCCCAGCCCCAGGTTGCAGGCTGGGCAGCTGCATGCTCTTGGTTGGCATCAGCTGAACAGGATGTGAGCCAACTTGTTCTGAAATGGGAGAGGGCAGAGCTGATCCCAAATTCTCTGCATTTGGTGGTACCTGCACTACAAAACCACCCCACCAGCCCCTGGCATCACTGTGTCCATCCCATCCACCCCCAGCAACCTGACCCTTTCCAAAGGTACTGCAGATCCTTTCCCAGCACAGGAGGAAGAAGAGGAGGAGGAGGAGAGCAGAGGTTCCAAGCCTGGCATAGGTCCCCACCATCCCAACATCTTGCTGCCACACAGACACTCCTGTCCAGGCCAGGGGGTGATGAACCACCTGGTCCCTCTCCCACCTGCAAATCTTCCAGTCCCCTTCATGGGCAGGAGATGCACAAAGGCATAAGTAATATATCTTAAATAGAGAGGAAAAAAAGTATAATTTGGGGAAAATAGTACAGACAGGCTGTATAAACAGAGAGGCCACTGGGCTACACTTTGAACAGGCAGCTACAAAGCACGCTCCAGCCAATACTCAACAGAAAGCAAAGTCAGGGACATAAAAACAAACAGCACTATCAAAAAGGGACAGGAGAACTCCTCTCATTGAAGAAACACAAGGCCTGATTCCGCTGCTGTGCATCACCTTTTCTGCTAACACACCACACATCAGCACAGTATTTTAGAGCCTGTTTCACCCTCCAAACTCTCTGTGCTCACTGCTTGCCCCAGTACCACAGGACCCTGCTCCACCAGGGATGGAGCAGGTTGGGTGGAGGGATGGATGCCGTGTCCCCAAGCAGTTGGGTGGGTGGATGGATGGATGGATGGATGGATGGATGGATGGATGGATGGATGGATATTGTGCTCCCAGACAGTTGGGGGGACAAATGGATGTCATGTCCCCAGGCAGTTAGGTGGATGGGTGGATGTCGTGTCCCCAGGTGGTTGGGTGGATGGACACACAGCTACCAGTAGCAGATCTGGCATTAGGAGCCACTGCAGAGCCCAACGCCAAACCCTGCTCTGTGATGGGAGATCCCAGATACACTAAAAGGAATCATTCTGGGTGTGAGATGGCATTTGCATATTTGGCGGCTGTCGGAGTTATTTTAATTGTCTCAATAAATATATAAACAAAATCTGTTCACTTGTTGGGTTGTTTTTCCCTCCTGGGCTCTGCAGCTCCATGGACGAGAAGAACAGCAATCGCTCAACTGCCAAACTTGTAGCTGCTGCTGGTGCTCCCTAGAATAAATTTGCCTACAAGCCACATCCAAATTTACATTCACTGCCCCTAAGAGGATTGATCATTTTCTGTGCAGTTTTTCAGCCCAGCAGCAACACCTTAAAAATCACAGTGAGGTCCCTCCATCCTCCCAGAGATGCCGGGTGACCTGTGTTTCAATCCTGACCTACCCTAGATACTCCCTGGGTGATTTCAGCTTGAGTTTTGAGGGTTTTTTCCCCTCCACTTCCTTCTCTGTCCCTATCTCCCTATCTCACCACTCCTGTAATTCTTCTTGCTTTGCTGCTCATACCCTTTTGGTGGCTGCCGCAAGGTACCATTACCATTTAGTCACCCCGTAGCCAAGGGAGACATACCTGACTCTTCTAACCTGCCCTCATAAATCAAAGCAGGGGACAGGAAAAATCCCAGTAAGCAGCCAGGATGATGCTGAGTTGACAGATGCAGGGCAGGGTGCTGGTGGCTGCCTCTCAGCAAAGCATCTCTCCTCTCCCTCCAGAGGATGAGGCCAAAGGCTGCTGTTATCCCCGTATTAAGCACTGCAAGCTGCTTCTCCACCACTTTTTTCTGCGAGACGACAGCACGCTGGGGTGATAAGGAGCCCAGGCCAGAGCCGGAGGGATGTTATCTGTGGGAATGACGGTGTGTCTGTGATGTGCATGGTAATGAATTGCCCGCTTTACAGAAATGAGTAAGTTGTGCTGGGTGATGCAATGATCAGTTTGCTCCATCATGTGAAGTCATCAGTTCATCACGGGCACCTGCTGATAGCCAGCCACTCACCGCCAGTTTGTCAGCACCAAAAGAGCAAGAACCTCTGCTGGCAGCTCCCCAGAAACCCCCAAAACAGGGTTTCTCCTCTGCCCCGACCTCCTGGTTGAGGGATCCCCCTCCAGCATTGAGCACCCAGAAATCACAGCCTGCTCTGTTCCAGGAGACAGAAAACGGGGGAAAATAAAAAGAACAAGTTCTCAAGGCACCTCCTGCACCAAACTGACTGCTCCTGCCCATTCCCCACCAGCGTGCTGCCCACAGGGACCAGCCCAGACCCACTCCTGAGCCTCAGCAGTGCTCATCTGCAGCAGCACCTGTTGTCCTGTTCTCCTGCAGACAAGGCACAAGTCATGGGGCAGACAAGCTCTGCTGCTGCAACAGCGTGGCCACAGCAAAGTCGTTTCCCCTCTCCTGGCCCAGATTCCCTTTGCCTTTCTCATCATCTACTTCGCTTTTCATCCTCCTCCACTCCATGGGAGCCTCATGCCACAGCACTCAGCACCGACTTGCAAAATCACAAGTGTCAAAATCGCTGCAAAACTCCTGCAAAAAATCACTGTAAAACCCCTGTAAGCCCAGGGCAGCAGAGGTAAGCACAAGGACACGGCAGGGCTGAGCCAGCCAAAGCCACCAGCAAGGAATTAAAAACCCAGCTCCTGTCCTCGACACGAGACAGGACACATGCGGGTGCAGAGTTGGGGAGCAGAGCTCTCTGCCGTGGAGAGAACTGAAAATAAAATAACAAACAAATAATAATAAAAAAAAAAGTCGAGTTGATTGCACTTTGGCAAAGAATTCAGAGAGCAAGGGGGCTCTCTTCGGAGCAAAACGAAGATGAATCGACAGCAAGTTCAAGAGAATTCATTCCGCCGCTGAACACTTGTCTCTCCATCAGGACATCTCAAAGGCTTGTCAAGCGAAGACAAGGATTTTATTTGTTTCTATGGTTGCCATAACGATAGAGCTATATGTCATGTCAGGCGGCAGCTGAGGCTTGTACCTCTGATTTATAGCTGCTCACCAGAAATTATCAACTTTTCTGCAGAGCAGGTGCCACGATGAACCTGGACCACCAGGCGTTTGCCAGTGCTGTGCTCTGTCCCCTGGCTTGTCACCCCTTTTGCTCCCCTGCAGATGGCTGTGCCTCAAGGGATGCTTTTATTATCCCTCACAGAAATGCTTTTATTATCGCCCACAGGGATGCTCGGTGCTGATGCTGGTGGGACCCAGGGGCTGTGGGTGCAGGTCCTTTCCATTGAGCTGCCGATAGGGCAGAGCAGAGTAAGTTTCTGTATTATTATAGGGATTCCTGGTCCCACAGGACAAGTACCTCCCACAGAGCAAAAAAGAGAAGGCAAGGTGTTCAGGGAAAGCCAGCAGAAGGATTAAATACCTTTTATTAATTTTTTTGAAA
Source organism: Thinocorus orbignyianus (assembly GCA_013400375.1). Taxonomy (NCBI): domain Eukaryota; kingdom Metazoa; phylum Chordata; class Aves; order Ciconiiformes; family Thinocoridae; genus Thinocorus; species Thinocorus orbignyianus. The sequence goes on along the minus strand of VXBW01008250.1, from coordinate 162,851 downwards.
GAAAAAAAAAAAGGACTACTGTGTTTACCACCAAGTTATGGGAGAAACAGAGAAAAGAAAGAGGGATGGGAGCAACGGGGAGAGGGGCATAAAGAGGGGTCTTGAAGACAACCCAGACAAGGTGTGACAAGGAACTATTTCTTGTCCTGGCTGGGGATGTGCCACTGCCCAGCCCAGGACCCAGCCTCCAGCCCAAGCCAGTGGCTTGCCACCACGAGGAGAGACCCGCAGTGCTGCTGGCCAATGTCACATCAGCAAAGACATTGCCATCAGTGTGGCTGCCACAATCCCAGATGTGTGACTAACGTGATCATCATGAAGAGGATCAGACTTTGGGGTCAAGGAGGGGATGCTCAATGTGGTTACTGGTAAATTATATATATAAGTTTCATTAATTCCAAGCCCCCTTGTGCTTAATTTATGACACACAGCCCTAAACCCTTCACCACTGAGTTCTGCATGTAAAGTCACTCCACTGACCCCACTCAGATCCCAGCACATGTGGGACCACCCTGGTGGGATGTTTGCACGGAGACCTTTTGGCTCCTGTCTGTAGGAAGTTTCTCTACTAACTTGGCTGCAGCAGGAGGAGGTTTCGTTCCCACGCACCGAAGTCCTGCATGGAACTTGCTGCACCCCTCAGTGCCAAAATACCTGGAGAAGAAGCATCAGGGAGTTGGCATTTCTCCAGAGAGCTGCTGGAAGGTAGAGCCCCACCTCTCCCTTCTGCAGCCTCAAGCATCTTCATAAAAAGGCATGGCCATGTTTGAACCTTTAACCCTGGGAGTTGTAAAGACTTCATCACTTGTTTTCTCCGAACCAGGCTTTCTGCAATTTCCCTCCATTAAACTCTTCAAGACAAGTGACCCCGGAGCCAAAAGGTGTCAGACTAATGAAAGGTCTGGAGGAATGCAGCATGCTTGTTATTAAAGACACAGAAGAAAGACAGGAATAAGCCGCCAACACAGCGCTACAGGACAGCAACCAGGGCGCTCCGGGTGCTAAGACGTGACCGTGCTGCAGTTGGTGTAATACAGCCCAGGATTTGTCCCTTGGCATGAGGACATGATGGTATTAGAGCTCACATGCTGCAGGAGCTACCAATGTGGAGGGACAGCAGTGTCACCGTGGTCCCATGGCCTGGGGAACAGGTCATTCCTCGTGCAGAGGGATGGCTGCACTTGAACATCTACACAATGGACAGCATGTGTTCCCCCCGATGGTCGGTCTGATGTTACAGGTCAACATTGAGACAACTGAACCACCAAAACTGTTGTATTACTGCTCCCTTCAGAAGCTACCAATACATGTCTCAGGCCAGAGGGGACAAAGCACAGAGGCTGCAAGATAAACAGCTCTATAATTACCTTTCTCACTGCATGAAAGCGCCCAAGAACCTCAGAGGAGGTTCTCAGAGACAGGCCAATATGATGCCCATATCCACCAACAAGCAACATCCCTTCTCACCAACAGCAGCCCCAGTATTAGCTCCTCCATACCACCACGCTCCGCTTGGGTGGCATCACCTTGGATTCCACCCACTCCAGGGTGCTCGGGACCCCGAGCAAGCTGTCTGATCCCCCTTTGAGAAGTGTTTTAGGTTCCGATGTAGAAATAATAGATCATTTTTTGTTTTTCACTGTATCTGTGAAACCTTCCATAATTCAACATCAAATATTTATTATTACGTTTATTAAAGTTTTAATAATTTAGCATCTCCTGTATGTAAGATACAAGCACCATGAACTTGCCTCCCTTATTCTACCTGGGTCACTCCAATATTTATACCTGGAATTCTCAGTCCAGGTTTCATTTATGAGGGGAAGAGGCAACAGCCTCTGTGCCAGAACCTCCCCCCTTCCTGCCTGGCATTTATCCATCCTGAGATACCGCCACAAGGATCAGAGCCCAGAGACAACAACTGCGCTAGAGCAGAGAGGAAGCTTCCTAGGCTCTGCTTTCGTAAGGTACTTTTAATGAAGATGTGCAGAGGCAGGAAAGAAATAATGTTTCTCCTGGCATTTTTGGCTTGACAAATGCTAACATACAACGAGGTCACCCTTCCCTTTCTCAAATGGAAAGCAGTAGTCTTCTGCAAACAAGAAAAACAATGCTCCTACGAGAGCCAAATGGTGATAGATATGTACCATCCGTCTCTTTTTGCAGGAGAGGGAACAAGCACTAATTAGCCACAGAAACACTCTTGGAAGTGAGGACCTCTTGGATGCCAAGTCCTGGTTCTGCCAGAGATTTTGCAGGCGCTTGCTCCATTCACAGCCCTGCCAAAACTAAGGATGATGGGACAGAAGAATGGAAATCCACCATCCCATCGCTCTGGGAAAATATAAGACAAAAGGGGCTGGGAAATTCAAGGATCCTGCTGGTGCCCAGGAAGATGATTCACAACACAGACAAGAATCTGCAAGTCAGGAAATTGGATCAAGTCAATGGGAGAAGGCAGCAAACAGGGAGAGAGGGATCACAGAGTCTCCCTGGCACCCAACGATTACAAGCTCAATCTTAATTTAATGGGGGAGAAGGGAATACACACTAAATGCTGTCAGAATTGAACAGTTAAGCCCCTTGTAATTTACAGTTAAACCCTTGTAAACCAGGCAAAGGAGGACAATCACCACCACTGTTTTCCTTCAAAGCAGAGGCTGCTGCTCCCTTTCCAGCTGAGGCAGAGAGGACAACTGTTTTGCCTGTCTTCTTCTCCAAGGGACCCCCCTTTGCCCACTCTCAGCCCAGTCTCCCAGCAAAAAACCTCTCCTTCCAACAGGACAATTCCCCTCCTACAACACCCTCTTAGGTTCCTGCTCCTGAACTAGACTGTCACAAGTCCAATGACATTTGGTTAAAACACAAGCTGGCCAAAATGGGGGATTCAGAGAAATATCAGTGTCTTTTCTGAATTAGAGGAAGGAAATAAAACCTCTAGTTGTATAAAAAATGGACAAGCAATACAGCCTTTCACCAGGGTCTGACCTTGGTCCTTCAGGAGAACCGCACAAGACTATCAAGGGCTGGGCGGTTACGATATATGTATGAGTTTCTGAAATATGACAGCAACTCCATACTGGTGAATGCATCAATTTAAGCTATACAATCCAGGACAAGATTTAAGTCACTTTAAAATTGGCTTGCCACAGGTTCCTACCAATTTATCTGCCTGGATTGGCAGACTTCAGAGCTACATACACAAGCCTGGCCTAGACCCATCAGGACCGAAAAAAAAAAGCCTGGAGAGCTATCACATCAGATTTCTTATTGGCAGAAAATTAATCAAACTTATCATCATAGAAATTACTGCATCCTCGATAACAATTTAAAGAGCAGTGTAGTCACTCAAGCATGAGGAAAGAGAGAGATCTGCTTCCTACCTGACATCTGCTGGATCTTCTGTCACCAGAACATCTGTCTTGCAGCTGGCAAGAGGATTGATGGAAAGCTCCACAGGGGGCACCACGAAACTCTTACTGACAGGCAGCCACAAGCCTTGACCCAAACTATAGGTGGACCTGGAATAAGGACAAACGTGTCATGCAAGAACGCAGTGTCCTCTTCCTCCACTTGGAAGGCAGAGCAGTGGTGGCCGCATGGGACCTCAAATCCCAATGAGAGAGGAATAGCTAGAGATGTGACAGAGAGAACCTGGGGATGGTCAAGGTCTTATTTTTAGTCCAGGAAGAATTTATGTGTGCACCATCCTTGCTTTTGCTGAGCTGGGCCCAGCCAAGGGAACAAGAGAGAAATGCTTTCCCTTCTGCAGAATATGGGCAAAGCCTTCAGATCTGTCAAAGGCAAATGACACCGGTGTTCCCCAGCCAGCAGAAGATGACAGAGCCAGGAATGACCAAGAGGTAGCATCTGCTGGGATGTCCTCATCAGTTCTCCCCTCCCAAATGGCCAAGCTGGACACTCCTTTGACTCACCTGAGGATCTTCTCTGGTGCCTGTTCTCCTGTGACCAGATCGTATCCCCGCTCAAGCGTTGTGTAGGGCCACGGCCTGGGAGACAGAGAAGAAAAGAGGAGCTGTGGCACATCACATGGCAAGGAAAGCAGCACAGCCCGGTCCCAGGTCTTCAGTGCTGGTGATGGAGCAAATGCACCATCATATCACCACTCACCCTTCGCTGTGTCCCCAGTCGCTGCGCACACACAAGTGGCGATGGACGGGGTCTGGGGCATAGCCTTCGTGGCAGCTGCACTCTCCTAAAGAGAAGAGGGGAACATGAGACCTCTCTGCCCCAGCAACACATCAGGAAATGTGGATTCAGTCCATCCTCCCCCATCTCTGTTAGTTCACAGCCCTTCCTGATCCCTGCCGTGGATTTGGAGCACTTTGGATTCTTCTGAAACCTCCAGGAGATGAGGAGATGTAGAAAGCTGCAAGAAATCTGTAGCTCTTCTTGAGGGGGTTACATGATGTAGCACCACGGTAGGTGGGGATGGGATTTCAGGATGCAAAAAGTCTGTCCTTAGCCTGTGCTCCGCAGCTCCCCTGGCTCAGGAAACCTCTGCCCAGCGGTCTCCAAGAACAGCTCACACACCCCACAGAGACATTCCCCTATAGATCCAGCCCCAGCCCTGTCCTGCTGGGCCCTGCCCCTGGCAGAGGGGCTGCTCTGGGGCCAGCAGTTCACCCCTCAGCAGGGATCATGACCTTGCATGAGGACAGCCAGTGTCCCCTTCCACGCACCTCTCAGGTGGGGAAATGCTCCTGACCCATCCTGGCCATGTCCCCTTCCCACCCCTGCTCCTGCCACCTCACACGGCAATGGGATGGGCAGAGTCTTCTGCATCCCAAACTCCAGCAGGAGGATGCAGAAACCCTCCACCTCCATGGGCAGTGTCCATGCAGTGCCCGCATCCCGCAGCTGAGGGGGTCTCAGCCCTGCTCTCCTTCGCTTTCTGGGTGCTGGTTCACCCTGTTACACCCTTTTAACAACAGGAGAAGACATTTCCTGCACCAGAAAACCGACTGTGCTTGGCCCAAATTGACTCTGTGTTTGGTAGAAATACATAACCAGGAGCAAAAACCAGCAAAATCAAAAGATTAATTGGATCTGCACGTGGAGTTTCTGCTACAAGCTCCTGCAGATGGATTTTTTTCACCCCTCCTTTTCCTCTCCCCATCGTGCCTGATGGCAGGGCAGGCTGAGCTGTAAACACCAAGCAGAAGTGGGGGTCTGGGGAGGATGCTGGGGAGGGGGGGGAACCCTCATCATGGCAGTAATGCAGAGTGGCAGGCACCTGCGTGCTCATCGGGATCCTAAGCAAGTCCTTAAAATGCCTCGCAGGGATTACAGTAAAGAGCTTTATTGTCAGGAGGGAGAGAGACGGGGATTCAATCGCTGAGATTTTTATGGAAGAGCCGCCTGGAAAGGGGGAGGTGGCAAAAAAAGAAAAAAGGGGGGAAAAAAGAAAGAGATGGCTAATGATGTGCTAAAATGCAACAGCACCTTCATGAAATATTCACTGCCTTAAACACGTCTAATATTAAAGATTAAATGTCCTGGGATTTGTCCTAGCAACTTCGAAGCACTGATTTACGATCTGTCAAAAGCTGCTAACCTCATGATTCGTAACAGGAGCGGCAGGAACATTGCTTCTCCAAAGGGAAAGAGTTGGGAAAGAGACGGCGGCTCTAGCCCCTGCTCCAGCTCAACCGTGCCTGGGGGCTGGGGCAGGCTCCTTGCAAGAAAACGTGGGTCCTAATGGCTTCATCAGTGATGTTAAAAAAAGAAAAGTTTTTCCTTGCGTGCTTAGTATGCAAGTTTCCCCAGCCCTGCCGTGGATCATTAATTCCTGGCACTTATTACACAACAAATATATGCTCTGCAAATGAGAGACGGCTCAAAATGCTTGCAAAGCAAAGCTGGGAGTCTTGGGGCACCGGCTTGTGCTCAGCTTCTGCCACAGAAATTAGAGCAAGGAAGGGAAAACCACCTCCAGAGGCTGGCATCAGCCCGAATGGAACGCCTTCCTCCGTATCCATGGCTGGAGGTGCCGGGAGGTGAACCCCTTCCCAGTGGAGAGGAAGGTTTATTTTGCCCGCTGGTTTGTTTACTGCTCCACCAGTTTGGCGTTGGGCGGAGAAACTCTATCAACCTGCAGAAATATTGATTTTATCGACTCCAATCCCGGAGTTTCAACAGCTACAGCTGGTGCTTGAGGCTTTAGTGGGAGCTTTACTGGGAGGTTTATTTCACTAAGTGAGAGGGCAAGCGGCGGTGCTGGCTGGGGAGGAGATGCGGGGTGGCAGAGAGCTGGGACAGCAGGGAAAGCCACCCAGGGCATGGAGACTGCAGAGACCTGCCCCTCACCAGGACCACTCATGACCTGCTTTCCCCAGGGAGATCTGCACACTTTGGGTAGTTTTAGAAATGGGATAGGAATTCTCCCAGCACAAGACGGGGTGAGCGCAGTAGTCTGCTGGAGAAGTGGATACTCCATCTCCAGGTGGTTCAGGAGCTCTCTCTGTATCTAGAACCACAAACAGGCAATCAGTGGGGTTTCCACAAAAAACCTCAGCTGTGCTCCTACAGGTTTTCATCTTCTGCTTCCCCCCTGACAGCATCCACTCTCCTTTCTTGTCCCCTGAGCTACTCCAGTATTTCTAGTCTGTCCCAAACCCCTGGGTGCAACACTGAGCCAGCCCCAGCCAGGGGAGCAGGGTTAATCACACACCAAGAAACACCCTGTAAAATCCCCAAAGTGGCAGAAATGAGGGTTCCCATACTGCCTCTTTAGGGCAAGCGCATTTTCTAAAGAGTTTTCAACATGCCATTAAAAAAAATCCAAATCATCAAAAGCTGAAACCTTGTTCAGAGCTGCTAAATCCTGTGTGCTCCTGAGAGGAGTGAAGTTATCTGCTCAGCGCTGCTTGGGCTAAGTTAAGATGCAACCTGAGCTTAAAGCCAGAGTCAACTAAAATAACCAAGTTTGACAAATAACGACACCTGAAGCTGGATGCAATTTCCCCCAGTCCTGCTTTGGGGCTGCTGCGGGAGGACAAAGGAATCAGGATCTACAAACCCCTGTGACAAGCATCCTACTTCCACCACTACCAATCCACACCCTGCCCCAAGGTGAAAACACAGGGTCCTTCCTCTTCCTTCGGTTTCATCACCCACAAATCATGTTGGACAGCTCACGGCAAATTTTGAGCTGTTATAACAAAAGGAACGATCTCTGCTCGCTCAGTTTTAGCGAGAGCAGATCCCGGTGCTCAGCTCTGGAGGTCCCATGTTATACGGATGGGGACTCTTTGTCAGGGAGTGTAGTGACAGGACGAGGAGTAATGGTTTTAAATTGAAAAGAGGGGAGATCTAGATGAAATACTAGAAAGAAATTCTTTACTGGTAGGGTGGTGAGACCCTGTAACAGGTTGCTCAGGTAAGCTGTGGATGGCCCATTCCCTGGAAGCGTCCAAGGCCAGGCTGGATGGGGCTTTGAGCAACCTGGTCTGGTGGGAGGCGTCCCTGCCCATGGCAGAGGGGTTGGAACTGGATGATCTTGAAGGTCCCTTCCAGCTCTAACCATTCTATGATTCTGTGATATGTCCAGTGTGTTATTTAACAAAACACCTCTGTGTTTGCAGAGAGAAGATGCATAAAGGAGGAAATGCAATGCCACAGCTCTAGCAAGAAGCTCAGAAAACATGTGTTATTCACATCACACGTGCAGCTATGTAGCAGGGCTGAGGCCAAGGGATCGCAGCAGCACCCACAGCTCTCCACCCTCCCCTGCTCCCCTCTCCTCACTTTTCAGCTGGGAAGCGGCAGCACCTCATCCCCAGCCCACCCAGGTTTTCCTCCGTCCCCATCCCAACCGGTGTCCCGGCAACTGTCCCTCTTGCTTTTCCTCCTTCCATCCACAGCAGCATGGGAGGAGAAAGGGTCTGCGGAGGGAGGCGGGTACAGTGTGGGCAAGCCAAGGCCAAACATTTTTTGGCTAACAGAGGCGCCCGTTGAGCGTGGTGGCTGCCCACCCTGCCAGCCATGACTGCTGCAGTGTTCCCCGTGGGGCTGCAGCACAAAGCCTCTCTCTTCTGGGTGAGCGCAGAGCTATCTCCAGGGTTACCAGCCTGCTCCGAGGCGGGAGGACTGGAGGGTCTCCCCTCCTCCTCTGATGCAGGGATGCAAAGCCTTGGCCTCCACCAGCAGCTCGAGCTGCATGGCCCAACTCACCTGGCCAGAAGCAACGGCAAATGCAAATGGCATCTCCCACCTGGACACTGCCACCAGTTTGGTGCTCAGCAAGGGCCATGTCCCCTTGTCACCACTGCCCACAGCAAGAGCTGTGTCCACACCGGGGCAGACAGAACCTGGGTGCTCCTATGTTGGGCTCACAGGCTCCCTCCTGCCATCATCTGGGACACCTCATGCTGCCCTCAGCTCTGCTGTCCCTCAGCACGTCCCTCCCAAGGTGGTGGCAATGCCCAGGCCCACTGGCAGCGGCCCTGAGCACCAGCTGCATGGCACAAGCCACCAACATATCAAGACAAGCCACCCCATCTCTCCAACAGCCATGGCCACCAACCTCCCGTAACAAAGCTGTTGTGGCCTCAGAGTCTCATCCATGTCCAGAGAAAGCCCTGCTGCGATTTATCCTTTCCAAAAGGCTTCTGAGCTCCTGGCGGGCAAACGATCTCTTCATCCAGCATCCACAGAAAGTTTCATGAGGGTGAATCAAACCCTGTGTCCTTCAGCCACCCAAAGCACACAATGACCCCACGGGCATCTCTCACAGTTTGTTCTTCCTCCCCGTTGTGGATCCTTGGTGGCAGAGGATGCCACCAGAGGATGGGGCCAACTCTGGGGTACAGTGTGGTCCAATGGTCCCATCCACCATATCCAAAACATGTGTGATGCTTGCTGCCTTGGCTCATACCCCGCCCTGCCTCCAGCAACCCCCCTGCAGGCAGACCTGGCTGTACCCCTGCACCCCACCCCAGAGCTGTGACAACCCATGGGAGGTGCCATCAGCCGCCCCACAGCAACAGCCCTCCTTGCTTCCAGCTCTCATCTTGTTACCCTACCAGGGAAACATGAACCCTGGGAACCACATCAGAGATCTCAGCCACCACATCCTCCTCCAGATGAGTGTTTCTCTCCCATTAGTAACGCCTAAATAAAAGGAAATAAAAATAAAGCACCAAATGATCTGCCGGCATCTCCCTGTGTCAGCCTCAAACTGGCTGCTGGAGTGCAGCATCTGGTGTCTGTTCAGGTGCCCCAGTGTGATGACAAGGGTGAGCTCTCCAAGCATGGGGCAAGACAAACATCTGGACAAGGGTGTGAGCCATGGTTCCCATAGGCTGAGGTACAGATGAGAGGAAAGTCAAAAAATACCTGCAACAAAACTCTTCCTTAAAGCTTCATGCCCCTCTGTGGGACAGCAGAGCCAGAGCCTCTTTTGGGAAAGACATTTGGAGAAAATGAAACTAACGCTAGAGATGAACAAGGGTCTTAGTAGTTCATTACATTTTCAACTTTGGTGAACAAGTGAAGCATCTTCAGAGAGTTGCTCCTTGAGCTGGGCTTGGCCCCAGCTGAGGCTCCCCCAACAACTGTGGTGGCAGTGCTGGCTCCTGGTGAAGCTCTCTGAAAAGCTTCTCTTCTTGCCCTTGCTGTCTGCTGCCCCTGGCCTTTGGGGATGGCACCTTCCAAACCCAAGTCTCGGCCGCAGCCTGATGAGCAATGCAATCCCAGTTAAAGCAGTTTAGCTTTCGAGGGATGAGAAAAGGGAAGGTGGCTCCTGCCTGGCAAATCTGGCACAGAGTATAGAGGGAAAACCTGGATTAATTTGACAGTTATCCCTCCTCTCCCCCCAGTGCAGGCCACCGTCTTCACCTAGATCCATCACAGCACTTCAGTATAAGCTTAACTTCCAAGGATTCTGTCTGGGTTTATGTTCTGCACGGATTTTACTCTCATTATCATCTGCTCAGCCACCGAGGAAGCTCTCCCTGGGCACATGTGCATGGTGGATGCAAGGAAACAGCAAAAGGTCCCAAGGGTGGACCAAGGGTGGTCTGCCATTCCATGGCTGTCATCTTCTGGTGTGACCACTGTCCCAGAGTGTAGACTGTGGAGAGCTGAGAAGCCACCTCTTGCAACACTGGTGGGATGGGTCAAAGCCAAGGTGATGGGTGCTACAGCAGCTCCGTACAGCAAACCTCATTCCTCTTCCCCCTCTCTCCATGGTCTTTAGACAAGCACAGAAATGCCATTACAAAAACATTAGCAGCTGCCAGATTAAACACTCTAATGGCAGAAAATGAGAGTGTAAAGACAGCACAGATAACCTTAACTCAGCCCCCTTGCAGGCATGCATTTTGATTGCTGTTTATGTATAACACTTCAGCCCGAAGCTGAATTAGCTTGGGAGTTAACTGCCTCCTGCCCTGCTTGGTGCACCAGGCAAGCTGTGCCGCCACAGGAAAAGAAATCGTATATTACATGAGTTTTGACCAAGTTATTAAACTACATACCTTAGAGAGACAGAACCTCATCTTATAAAAGTCTAAGTCAATAAAGACACTAGGATCCTCCAACAGCGAAAATAGCACAAGTGCATGAGAACAAACAAATATCACTTGATGTGCACAAAAGCTGCATAATATTAAATTGAACTATCGGAGAAAACAGGCTGTTTTCATAAATACAAAGACACTCTCACCAAGGTGGGTCATCTCCTCATTTACATGCTCTGCTCTGCAGCCTCCAAATCCCCTTAACAGGTTGCCTTTAAAAACTAGGCTTTGTTTAAAAATGACTTTCATCTGTCTCCTGCCCACAAGACCCTTGTCCTACCCGGACAGGAACACCATCTGCAGCTCTGGTGACAATCTAGCCCATTTGGAAGATGAAGGAAACCTTTTCTTTTTCTTTTTTTTTTTAACTCCTGCCAATTTCCAGAAAAGACCTTTTGCTACCACATCTCATTTGGTCCTTCCTAGCCCATGCCTATTGCTTTGGGGGGGTGTTTGCCATCAATTGTGGAAGCAAAGGAGAGAATTTCGATAGAGGAGTGCCTGATTTATAGATGTGGGGAAAAATAATAAAAGTCAACACATTTGCACCTGCTAATCAAGGTAGCCATCCATCTCATTTATGCCACCGCGCCAGCAAGCCTGACAGCACAAAATCAGAGGCTGTGTTTTCCAGAATTTGGCCCTAAGGGACCAATTCTCCAGCAGGTCTCTGAAGCGATGCTTGCGGAATGCGCAAATGAATCAGTTTTGTGCATACAAAGCAGGTAATTGTGCTCACAAATCAGAATTTGCATATGCCGCCGAAAACGGATCCTCTCATAGATGTTACCGGGTGCTGGGCAGGAACGCCGGTGAGAAAGCGGCTCTCCTGGATTTCATGCTGAGGCATCTCAGTGCCTGGTACGAGGGGCAGTGTTGGCAACATGCTCCATGTCTGTGCCAAACACAGGGAGTGAGGAGAGTTGACTCTAAGTCCCAGAAGATGGCCAACCTTCCCTGTTCTTGCACAGTCAGCAGCCGCCAAGAGGATGGAGAGTTTTGGCTGAACCTCTTCAGCCGAGGACTGCATCCTGACCCCTGAGAGGTTCTTGTCTCATCTGATGTGGCATATGGGGCATGGCCACCATGAAATACCTGCAGGGGGAAGATGCTCAGCAGCATCTATTTATTTACGTACTTGCAATCATGTCAGACCAAATGGCTTGGCTGCTTCCAAGGCAGGTGGGAAGAAGAAAGATGATATTTTGCTCATGTGCAGATGTTGGTGCTCCCTCTGAAAAGCTCTGATGAGCTGGTGCTTTGCAAGGCGGGTTTGAAATTTGTCAGGAGGGCAGCAATCATTTAATTAAAGAGTGAGTCACATGGCAAAGACACAAGGGAAGACAAATTAAGGTCAGGCAAGCAAAATGTATTTTGGCATTTCCTAGTGTTTCAGAGCCTTGGTTTTCAGTGTGGATTATTATTCACACTAAAGTAGCACTTGGTGGCTGGAATCATGAGTCAGCACATCCTATGGACAGATCTTTTACAGAACTCCAATCCAGAAGAGGTCTTCAGTGCTGGGAAGTGGTAAGAGCTTGAGTCTCACCAGACAGAGCATAAGTGACCTGGGGGCCTCTGTCCTAATGCGCCACAAGCCCGTGGCACTACCACAGAGGTCTGTCTACACTGTGGAACACAGACACTTGGGGACAGGGCTGTGTCCACACTGCCACAGAGAGTGGCTCCAAGGGGAAGGCTGAAGTTAGATTAGCCATGAACATGCTGGAGGACCTCAAGGCTGCCCCTGCTGCTCTCCACAGGAGAAACCTACCAGATGTTCATCCTCCCTACAGGACAAACCTCAGTCCATCCACTTCATGGACACTTTGCCCAGTCTGAGAGGACAGAGGGCAGGGGAAACCCCCAGCACCCGTCCCTTGGGATGCTCACAGAGATGATAAAATCCCTGACCTGAAAAGGTTGAAATCTAGGCAGGATTTATGTCCCATAGTAAAACCACCAGCTTGCCTCTCTCATGGTGATAAAAATAAATCACCCTTAAAAATAGAATGACATTAATAAAAATAAATCTAAAAATACATGCAGTGTATCATGGAGTTACGGTCTGCTCCCAGCCTGGCATGCAAACTTCCCACCAGCTAAAGGCTGGTCAGTGGTGGTGACCATAACTGGTGCTTGGGGTTATGTCCTGGGGCAGGGTGTCAAGTACTTCCAAAGGCCTAATTTTCAGTGGATGGTTGTTCAGCTTTTGTGAAGTTTGGACTTTTTAGGTCTAGTTTGATCTTAGACTTAGTCTCTGCAAATCAGCAGCCCCACCAGCCAGTCCTTCTCTATCCCTGAGGATCCAACTGCCATGGACAGGAGAAAGCTTTTCCTTTATCCACATGCTTTATCCCAGGCTGGATAGAGAGGGAAAAAAAGCCAAATGACAGATTTGGGGTGAGGAACACGAGGGCTGAGATCAAGGCTGCTCTGCTCTCACCTTCCATCATGGTACAGCAGGAAGGATGGGAACTGGGGCTGGGAACTGAAGAATCACAGAATGGTTTGGGTTGGAAAGGACCTTAAAGATCATCCAGTCCCACACCTTGGTATGAGCAACAACACCTCCCACCAGACTAGGTTGCTCCAAGCTCTATCCAGCCCAGTCTTGATGGGGTAGTCCAGGGATAGGGCAGTCACAACTTCTCTGGGCAACCTGGGCCAGTGTCTCACCACACTCACAGCAAAGAATTTCTTCCTTATCTCTAACCTAAATCTCCCTTCTTTCAATTTGAAACCATTTCCCTTCTTCCTATCACTACACTCCCTCATAAGAAGTTACTCCTCATCTCTCCCATAGGCCTCCTTTAGTTACTGAAAGGCTGCTCTAAGGTTTCCCTGGAGCCTTCTCTTCTCCAGGCTGAACACTCCCAACCCTCTCAGCCTGTCCTCAAAGCAGAGGTGTTCCAGCCCTCCCAGCATCTTCGTGGCCCAGCAGAGCAGCTGGTGAGGTCAGGATCCAACGTGCTGCCGGAGCAGAGCACCTCCTGGGCTAATGAGCGTCGCTCCTTTCCCTGCAAACGAGATCTGACACATCCTGCTCAAATGTGGGGCATCCAGCAAGAGCGACAAGCTGCTCCAGCGAGCTGGGGATTCGGGGGGCGAGCAGCAGCTGGGCTGGCACGGGAAAACAGCCGCTCCTCACAGCAGAGGCCACGCTACCATGAAACCAGCCCTGCTCGGTGCCAAGGACAACGTGGGGTGGGCGAGTGGAGCCACAGGGCTCATCCAATGGGGAAGTCACGGTCTGGCTCCATATGATGTCCTCATGGATACTGCTGGAAACCGTTTTTTTTTTTTTCCCTCCAGCTCCCCTGAACACATCAGACCTCTCCTGCTGAAGTGGCAGCATTTCACCGATGCCTTAAAACCATCCTTCTGCTCTGTGACACCTGGATGAGAAGAGCATCCTCCCACCCCATCTCCATCTGCCAAAGTGGCTTCTGCCACCTCTCAGCCCTCCTTGGGACTGTAGGTGATGCCCAGGGCTCGTCTATACAGGGAATTCATACAGAGTAATTATTCTGCTGCAGCTATGTCTGCCAGAGCTGCCATGCAGACAAGCCTTGAGGAACAGAAGTGCTAAGAAGAGAACATTGTCTTGACCAGGAAAATGAGCTTTTGAGACCCAACTTCATTATACGCATCTCAGCTGAGCAGGGAGGGATGAGAACAGGGACACCCTCACCAGTCCACGGTGCATTTACGATTCTGAAGAATTTCTTATTATTAATGTATTAACAGCACAGTCCATGGCAGTGAGAGGCTTAAAAAAGGCTCCTGTGAGCCATCCCTCTTCAAAACCCCCAGCAAAACCAGAAACCAACATCTCTCCTTGCAGCCACAAGTCTCACACATAAACACACTGCGAAGAAGCTCTCATTGCCAGGAGAGGAGGGAAGCAGCTCACAGGAGAGCTGGGGTAACTGGGAAAAGAGTGTCCCTGTGAGGAGACAGCAGGGTTTAGATGTTCTTTAGTTGAAGACCATGCCAGGAGCAACAGGGCCACTTGTCTCTATGCCACCAGGAGGGCATCCCCCTCACAGGGAGGTGCTGGGAAGCAGGAGTGATGCTCACGGCTGCAGAGAGCACACACCCCATATCACAAAAAAACATCACAGTCCCTGAGCCGCCTTCCCATGTAAGGTCTTGTCACCCTCACCAGCTGAGGAGATGTCACCTCTCGAGCTCCAGCAGTTGGCTGGGGTCTCATACTTATTTTCCACCCACGCAGTCCCCGTGCCTTCCTTCACTTGCTGCACGTTTGCTGTTTCTGTGTTCCTGGCTCACCACACACTCCAGATTCCCGTTTGTCACCCAGAAGGACACAGGCCAGAAGGAAAGGTGACATTTCTCCTTTGCCTGACCACAGGGGCAGCCTCTGTATGCCAGTAGAACATGCTCAGCACAAAGGTCATTTGCAGATGAGGAAAGACAGCAGATCCTGCAACTCCATGCGGATGGAGTTGTTGGAGATAGGACCAAGGTGACCATCTGGCAGGAGCACAAATGGGAAATGTAGTGCTCTGTGGTGGAATGGTCAAAACATAAAAGGGATACAACAGGAAAAACTCATGGGTAGGTTTTCCAGACTGGACAGCAAAATAACCCAACTTAGAAGGAGATAAAGTCCATGTCCCTGTAGTTGCCCCACCAAAGACTGACAGGTCCACCATTTCAAATCCCCATCCTTGTGCCCACTTTCTTTCTACTTTGCTGGTGGGGTCAGCACTGTGTGACCCTGCTGGAAGCTCCTGGTCTTCCATGTCTAAACACCAGGTTAAAGCAGAGGAAAGCTGAGCAGGCATCGAAATACCCAGAGATAAACCTTGTCCCTTGCATCTCCAAGCTTTCCAAGATTTTCACTCTTCCCCGGCCTCCCTTACCTGTCTCTTGGTCACACAGTTGTTCACAGGCATCAGTGGTCCTCTGCCCACAGAGGTCTCTCACCCAGGGGGACGTGGCATTGATCTGATAGTAGAGGGACAGCTTGGCTGGATTAAGCCAGTCAGAGATGTCCAAGTAGCTCCCCTCACTCACAACGAAGCTGCTGCCTGGAGGGAGGGAAAAGAGTGTGTTAGGAGAGTGTAAAATGAAAAGAAAAGAAAGAAAAAAAAAAAATCAAAACCTACATGCATTTTGGCCCAGCACCAGAACATTCTACTCTTCCAGAGCTGCCGCAAGGCTGAGATCAGTAAAACAATACTGAGTTCACCAACACTCAGACTCAAAGGACTTCATTTGATCATTTATCTCCATATGAATGTGCCCCAACAAATGGTCCAGCAGCTGGGACACTCCTCTGCCCAGATGCTCCCCTGCCCTATCCATCACCAGACGCTGGGTTTGACTCTCAGATCTCTGCAGAAATGCGGAGCAATGGAACTACTCCGATCCATCTGATCGGAGCATCGCTGCCCCAGCTGATGCAGGTGGTGTCCGTGAGATGCCTGGATGCCAGGTCAGGGCACGGATGGGCAGCAGCAGCTCAGGCTGTTCCCACTTCACCTCTTTAGTTGAAGGTGAGAGAACTGGCCCAACACACAACTCCTCCTTGAAGCAGTCTCATATCAGAGATGCTCTCTCACCCTCTCCCTCCTAAGAGTTAGAAGCGAATTCCTGCCAAAAAGCTCTTCTTACAAAACCTTACGTTTCTTTATTTTATGAAATGTATTTTTTCCCCACTGGCACCTGGGAATATGCATCATCTAATTAGCCAAATAGATTTTCAGTTCAGCCCAATCATTTCCTTATCTAACATCTGAGGCCCAGCATCGCTTGGGGGATTTTCCAGGCACAGAGGTCCTCATTAACTCTGATCTTCAATTACATTGATTATAAGACTGCCTCCGTAATAGCGCCGCACAGAACAGAGGGGAGCCAAAAAACCTCTGCCATTAAGTGGTGTTTTGCAAAAGTTACCAGGGTAGAAACTTCTAAATAAAGGGGAGAAGAAACCTTCAAAGGGGAGTGGGCAAGAGGAGCTCCCAGGTAGCCCAGGAACCCACAGTCATTTTTTCACCAAGTGCTAGGACTTGCCAACATGAGCAAAATCTGCAACTACTACCTGGAGATTCAAATCCTTCTTAGGCATCACCCAAGGATGGCAAGTCTATAGATCTAGGATGTGTCTTCATGAAACTTTAGGGCTTGTGTCACTTAGGAAAGGGCTGGGACATTATTTTTCTAAGCATCGTGTAAGACCTTTGCTCAAGGAAAGCCAAGAGATTAGAAAGCAGGATAAAAAAAAAAAAAAATCCATAGCAGGAACCACCCCACATCAACCTGCGTGAACACAAACTCCTGATTTCCTTTTGAAGAGAATCATTGGTGCTTTAGCAAGAAGGAGCCCTTCTAAACCTCATCCCCTGCCGCATTATCCATGCTGAGGTTAAAAAAAAACAAATCTTGAACTCAGGCATTCCAGTGAGTGACCCCATTTTCAGGCACCCTGAGATCCAGTGCCGTACAAATCTGGGCCCTAATTTCACATGAGTTCAAACCTTCTACACTTCCACAGTTTATACACCAGAAACATATTCACAGGCGCATCTCCACACGCAAAGCCAACGGAGGCTGCCAAGCTACTGACTGTTCAAGCAAATGAAAATTAGACATCCAGGATCCAGCTGCTCTGGAGACACGGCAAGGCAGGAGCCCGCATCACTGGGGCTGCAGGATACATCTCAATCAGAAGCACGGCAGCAGTAAATTGCCGGCTAAACTCCACAGCACCAGCAGAAAGGATGGAAATGCTGAGCACAAGGAAGTACCTCAGAGCCACGTAATTTTATTTCTAATTACCATTCTTTGCCATGAATGTTTAAAGATAGCTTTAAACACCAAAGATCACTATTTCTGGTTTATTTTACCAAACAGAAACGCATCGTGAACCCATGGGGAGTGTTTATTGTTTACGTGTAGGTGTCTATGTAGTAACCTGTCAATCTTGCCTTCTTCCTCACTTTTCTAGTTTGCTCCTTAATAAAGAGCAAGCCTTGGGAAACACGTAAGCACATTCTGAGACTCCGCTACAGACAACTCCCTCCGCACCCAAAGACTGAAGAGCAAAACCACCAGCTCTCGATTAAATCCTTATTTAATGAACCCCACTTCTAGTTAAAATACAGCCAGCCTGGAAGTAACAGAAGCAAATCAGACATAAAATAGTCATATAATTAATATTCATAGAGGCGAAGGTGACTCGAGCTGGCAGAGCATCCTGGCCCAAATCCTGCTACACGGAGGGGACCCCATGGTCGGGGTGGGAGATGGAGGGGTGACCTCTGGAGATCTCCACCAGCCCCACGTGCTGAGACTTTCCAGGAGGAGGAAGCACATTCCTAGCCCTGCTGCTAAATTTTCATCTTCTTCAGATAACCCAGCCTGTTTACTTCTGGAAGTATAAAATCCCCAAAGCTATCTATTTATGGAAAGTACCTCCTAAATCAACACCAAAATGTGACATCTGGCCAGGAGCCAATGACATCTCTTTCAGCAGAAATCTGGTGTTCATGTGAAACCACAAATTTGGGCAGTTTGAAAGCATCTGTAAATTGATCAGGCTTTGCTGTACTCTGCACAGAGAAAGACCTTCCCAAATATAATGCAACAGTAACTTAAATAAAAAAGAAAAGTCCTGCTATTTTCAGGATGAATTACTTCTTTTGATTTCAGTAAGTCTGATTGAAAAATCATCCTCAGTATCAACAGTTTAAAAAAAAGAAGAGAAAACATTTGAACCACAAATCCCTGAATTCAAGTTCAGTGTAAAATCAAGGCTTTTCTATGCCAGTCCAGGAAAAAAAACAACACCCAACTTGTGGAAATTAAAGGTTTTAGTTAATTATAAACACTTTCCTTCCTTCCTAGGAAGGAGGGGACAACTTCCAGCACGGACATTTCTCACACCTTTGAAGCCGAGCGTGTTGCAGCTCAGCTGGGTAAGATTTTTGGAGATGTTCACAGCCACCCTCGTCACCTTCACTCCCATTGAAAATACAAACAAACAAACATCCTAACCTTGATCCCTTTATAGCTCGTCTGGCAAAAAAAACAAACAAACAAAACAACAACAACAACAACAACAACAAAAACAGGAAAAGGCATTTTACAAATATTTTAAAAGCCAAAATTCTGAAGGTTTCAAAGCCTTTTCACACATTTTTTCTCTTTATTTTCAAAGAATCCACACAAAGAAAACAGTTTTCAAAAGTCACCAGCACACACTTATCAAAACCATCTTGAAAAGCCCAGAAAGGGCAGGTTGAGTATAAAATCCTTTTAGAAACTACTGAGAACAAATATTTTCTAAGCATGAGCAGTTTCAAACATCTTTAGCTTGCCGGGAACACCAGCCAGGCTTGTTTTCACCAGTGCTCAGTCTCTCAATGAAAGGAAATCAAGGAGAAGGGAGGAGAGGTGCTGTGGAACTCGAGGGGCCCACACCACAAGTAGACCCCACTCCCAACCACCCTTTGAAAACCTGCTTTGAGGACCTCAGACTATCCTGAATCACCCCTACACCCAGCCTGAAGTTCACCTACAAGACACTACCTGTGGACCCCAGCGAGCAGATCCCAGCAGAGAACCTCCACCCTGCTGTCCCCACTGCTAACCCCAGCTCCTCCCAGGTGTCCTCTTCTACCCAAGTTTTGAGCTTCCCACTCAAAAGCTTGGTGAAAACCCCCTGAGAAACGGAGACATTTAGGTCTCAGGGTAAAACAACCATCAACCAAATAAGAGAACACAGCAACAAAATGGCAGCTCTCCACCCACAACCACCACCATCAGTTCCATCAGGAACTCCTGTTGTACGACACAACCCTCAAGCGCTGTTGGCTTTAAAAGTAGCATTGCAGCTCCATAGAGAACATCAGTACACAGCAACACAACCACCTCCTGGCTCCAAGAGGTCCACCAGCACCTCGGGGGACTGATTTGTTTGGGTTTTTGCATGCGTGTGTTTTCCCCCCTCCTTCCTCCTCCAATGCTGATCAAAGCCTGATCAGTTAAGGCAGCATCAAAAGTTCATGTCTCTCATGCTGGGGTCTCCTTCAAAGTTCAGTGGAACTGCTTAAGCCTTGACAAAAGAGGCTTGAAGTTTTGACATTTCAAATATCATTTTCCAGAACACAACAGGATAAAACAGCTCAGAAGAGATATCTAACAAGGGAAAAGAACAAAGCATCCAAAAGGCAGCCAAAAGGGTTTGGCTTTTCCTTTCTCTCTCTCTCTTGTTTTCAAGGGAAGACATCAAAAAATAATTTTATTTGAAGAATTTCTATTTCTTCCTCCCTCTGCTCTTTTCGTCCTCTTTGGTCCATTCACTGTCTCTTGGCCAACGAAACTCCCTTTCATCTAAAATTAGTATTTTCTGTTGGAAAGCCACAGGAGGTCATACTACAGGTTGCTATTAATGTATCCACCCCTATACTATCATACAATTATAATCCTGTTATAGAATATGTATTTTTTTTTTAATGCTAGAGGACAGATTATCTCCCTTGTTCCATTCTATAGGTACAAAGAATAAACCTATTTGATATCTTTAGAGCATATTTTTTTCCCCTTGTTAAACTTAAAAGAACGTTTCCCAAAGAGACAGCTCCTCCCCTATCGGCTCTTTCCATTGATCAGCTCTCGCCCTCCTGTCCCGCTCCCAGGGAATAGAAATTTCTGATGCTTACATTTCTTTGAGAAAATGCAGAAAAGCCAGCCAGATGTTGGATTCCCGGGACACGTGTTGGATTCCCAAGACACACATATACTGATCTAAGCCAGGAAACCAGGCTTGGTACAGGATGGCACTCTCAGACTGACATGGTGCTCAGCTTTGCCCCCTGGCATCTGATCAGCGCAAAAAATTGGAAATTTTGGACTAATTTACATTCTTCAAAGTCGAACTCGTAACTCTTTCTTCTAAATTGAAACCAGGGAGAGTATCCCACTGGGATAAAAATCAGGGTGTCCACTTCATCTTGTTTTTCAAATGGTTTCTCTCTTGAATCAGCCGAAATGCCTAGGTTACGATAGCAAGTTTTTTTAAACAACAAAAGCCTAGAGAGATGCCTTTCATTTATTCCTCCATCCGCCTAAGTGTGTAGTTTGTATCGCAGACAGTGCTTGACTCAGGGATGTATTTTCAGCAGACGAACTACAGACCACACGTGGGCTGCTCACGCCAGCACTCCCCAACCCACCGAGGATCAAACCCAGGGACCCCCAGCCCTTGGAACCGCCGTCAATCCTGCCATAGCTCCTTCGCTCTGGCAAAGCAGAAGCAAATTAGTGATACAAATCTGTATGTAATTACAGCTCAGACTAGAAGCATCTTTCCCGTGGGAGGAGCAGGGTTACATTTTAATTGTTAAATTGCACTTTCTTGATAATTCTGACAGACTCCTTCTTCGGGTTTTCTTGGCAGTCAGTCTTGATTTCACCAGGGTGGAACTCCTGACAGGCAGCGCAAGTATTTAACTTTATTTTGTAGGTGATGACTTGGCCACCTTTTCCCAAACCCAAGCGAGATGGCATCCTCCCACCGCTGCCTTGTGGTCAACCTCACGCTACAACAAGATCTCCTACGGCATTATTAGACAATATAATTGCACAGGCATTAGTAACAGCACAGCTCCCTCCTCAGTAAGCATCCTGGGCCAGCAGTGGCTGAGAAGGAAATTAGGATCCTAAAGCAAAGCTGCTCCTTAATGCTCCATATCTCCTAACTCCCACGCTGTAGCCTGGGGCTCTTTCTCAGTGATGCTCTCTAGATGTTGGACAAGGGTTCGAGGAAATCCAGCCTAAATCTAACCACATCACAAAGTATACAAAGGATGAGTTCTGATAAGCTTTCACAACCAGAAAGTGCGTGTGAATGGAGATGATTTTTTCAGCAAGCACCAAAACCAAACCTCCTCCTAGGACAGCAGAAAACACAACCAAGAGGCAGCACGTTCCAAGTTAATACACCATGGGACCGAGGGGAGCCACCACCCACTCACCGAGAGATTGCACATCAGCAACACTACTTGTTGGCAGAATGATGAAGTGAAGTAGCACGTTCACAGCTATGCAGCTGCCAAAAATCCTTGCTGCATTGCTGCGTCATTGGTGCTGCAGGTTTCCCATGAATTCCTGTTCAAAAGCAAGTGTGGCCTAAGCCAGACCCAACCATGAGGCAAGCAGGCAGGGTACCATCCTGCAGACGCAGAAGTCAATGTTTGCAGCCCTTCATCTAGGAAGGGAGCAGCTTAGCTGGTTAGTTATCATAGAATCATAGAATGGTTAGAGTTGGAAGGGACCATAAAGATCACCCAGATCCAACATCCCTGCCCTGGGCAGGGACACCTCCCACCTTACCAGGTTGCTCCAAGCCCCATCCAACCTGGTCTTCAACCCCTCCAGGGATGGAGCAGCCACAACTTCTCTGGGCAACCTGTTCAAGTGCATCACCACCCTCACAGCAAAGAATTTCTTCCTGAGATCTAATCTATATCTATGCCTTACTGCAGCTTTCCATCACCATCCCTCCCAAATTAGAGGGTAAATGGTGTTGGTAGAAGCTCAGCAGGTGCTGGGAGATGCCACCTCCCCTGTGATGGGCTCATTCTGCCTCTCTCAGGATGTCCCAACTCCTAGCTCTGAACAGGTCCCTGCTGACAGCATCCAAACATCAACACCAATTCCCTCTGCTTTGCTCTGATGAATCCCGCAAAGGAGAAAGGAAGAGGGATTTGCCTTCCCCCTGCAAACCATGCTGCCGCAGCAGTCACAGGTCCAGTATGGGTAAGAGCTGAGCCCAGGATCACAAGCCTGTCAAGGACATGATAAAAACATGATGTATTTCAGCCTCTGGAATCTTATTAGTTGTTCATGCAAAGAGCGTTCACGCCGTAAAATCGTCTTGGAATCCCTTTGATCCATGCTGATACAGTTTATAAATTGATGTTAATATTTAGAGTTCATGTCTGGTAATGCTGCAGCCATTTGCTCGCATTTTCTTGCCAACCAAAGAGGCAGGGGAACAGGAATGAGCTGTAATGCAGACACGGAGGTGACCCGGTGATTAAGAGCTGATGGAATTAAATACAATCTTGTAAAGCTGTCCCCAGAAAACCAGCCACCTTAGCAGAAACACACAGGGTCCAGGGCAGCCAGACCTGGCACCGAGCCTGCAAAGGGAAAACATTGCTTCTGCCGAAGCCCTGACGTGGGTCTCCGTACAGCAAACTGGGCACCTCCACAGCAGAATGACTCCAGGGGGAGAGAGCAGCACCAGAAAAATCTCATTTCAAGCTGGCAAATTCCCTCTTACTGATTTCAGATGGGGCTGGTGGGGCTGGGGCCAGCTGGAAAACATGGGGGACCCCAATGGCAGCATCCTTTGGAAAACTCAGAGAGATGCTTTTGAGATCAGACCCCTTTCTCCGTCCTTCTGGTATAAACCTGAGGTGCTTCACATGTAAATCAAATGCGTCTCCAGCTTTTTCCCCCTGTAAAAAGGAATGGGGAGGCAGCTGGTCACCCACCTCCCACCGCCCATTTCTCTGTGGCCACATGCGCAGCACATGCTGAGAGCCTGAAGACACAAACTAATGCCTGGTCACCTCTGAGAGCTGCAGAAGATTGAGCAGGAGATGTCAAAAGCAAACAATTTAAAGCAACACATTTAATTAAAACCAAAATGAGAAGTTGTTGTGAGTCCAACAATCGCAGTCTGCAGAGCTCCGGCAATCTTCAGGGAAAATTAACACAAGCTGCTAATAGTAGCATCCAATTCCACCGGCATCTCAAAGGAAGCAGTGGTGGGGGGAAGGTAGGAAATAATCTTCAGATGAAACAATTACTGATCAGCTGCGTGACAACCACAGAATGTCATCGTTCAAACAGGCAGACGCATGAAGCTTAAAAGGAAGGGGGGAAAAAAAATTAAAAGAAGCCACAAAGAGCTTCCTCCAAATCTGCCATCTCATCAGATGCTCAAACCCAACACATGGTCTCATAGACTCACAGAATGGTTCAGGTTGGAAGAGATCTTAAAGACCATCCAGTCCTATCCCCCTGCCATGGACAAGTAGACGTCCCACCAGACCAGGTTGCTCCAAGCCCCATCCAGCCTGGCCTTGAACCCCTCCAGGGATGGGGCAGCCACAGCTTCTCTGGGCAACCTGGGCCAGGGTCTCACCACCCTCATAGTAAAGAATTTCTTCCTCATATCTAACGTAAATTTTCCTTCTTTCAGTTTAAAACCGTTCTCCCACATCCTATGACTCCCCTCCTTGACCGAGAGTCCCTCCCCAGCTGTCCTGGAGCCCTCTCATGGTACAGGAAGGGGCTCTAAGGTCTCCCCAGAGCCTTCTCTTCCCCAGGCTGAGCACCCTCAACTCTCCCAGTCTGTCCTCACAGCAGAGATGTTCCAGCACCCAGAGCATCTTTGTGGCCTCCTCTGGACGCATTCCAACAGGTCCACGTCCTTCGTGTGCTGTGGACTCCGGAACTGGATGCACTACTCAGGTGAGGTCTCACCAGAGCAGAGCTGAGGGGCAGAACCACTGTCTCCAGCTGCAGTTCCACCTCCCACTGCTCTCCTAGCTTTGCATGGGGTGGGAATGGGTTCACTCTCCTTCTCCCATTGCTTGCAGGGTGATGCCCATCCTGGGGAAGCTCATCCATGCTGGCAGGAGGTTGTAGCAGAAAGATGGGGGGCTCAGGGCAGATGGTGGCCCTGCTCCTCACCTCCACACACCAGCAAGGTTTTAGACACAGGGATCATCACCCCCCCCCCGGCAAGCGTCTCAGAAGAGGAGAGATGGAGGCTGCGAATGCCCTGAGATGTCATTGAAGTGACAGCAACCTGCTTTATGCCCTTTATTTTATTTCCACTTATAAAACGAAGCCCTACAAGCCCCTAGCTAAATGTAGCTCTCGTTCCCTTCTGTAGGCACCGGAAGATCTCACCTGCCTCTCCCACTGAAGTAGCCAGATACAAACATCCACCCACACCATATATAACCTCTTCGCAGGCTGTAAAAATGGGAAGCTTTAATTGACACTATATTTCAAAGCCTTGTGCAGCAAGGACACGCTCCAGGCTGAGTCCTCCAGGATATCTTTCTCCAGCCCTGCCTTCCCTGCAAGCCGCTNAAAAAAACACAAACAAACAACCCACCACACAAACACAACCCAACGATTGAATGTACAGAGCTGAGTGGTTCACATAATCATAAGGGGTTTTTATTGCTCAGGCGGAGCGGGCTCTCTTTCCTTTCTTCCCCCTTTGACACCGCTAAGGGTCCTCTAAATAATGCTTTGCATTTCCATACCCTCGTAAAAGCCACTCCAAGTCTTTCTATAAATCCCAGCCATCCTCGAAGATCGGAACAATGCCTCCTGCTCAGCACGGGCTGGTGCTGCCCCAGAATGCGATGCCCTGGAGCCACAGAAGGAGGGTGGAAAGAAGCTCCCCCCGTGGCATCCTCAGAGATTTAGAGGCAGCGACCCATTTCTAGGAAACAGGACCCCCCCGGAAGCCACAGCAGCTTCTGCCAGCCTTTCCTGGACCTGGCTGCCCCGTGAAATGAAGGCAGAGCAGCTGTACAAACCAGGCAGTAATTGCTCACAGGAGCCTGGAGGGGGGACACAACTCCACCAAATGAACAAAAAGGAAGAAAACAAATGGAGAGAGAGAAATAAGGGCAACAGAGACAGGCTGGTTGGAATATATCCTCCCAGCCTTCGCTTCCAGTTGGCTTCTGGTCCCAGTCAGTCCTTCCCCTCCCAGTTCCCATCCTGCAACTCCAGTGGGTTCGGGAGCTTCTTTATCACCATTGCTTGCTGCAGAGACGAGGGGAAAGCCAATGTTCTCCAAGGGTGGAGACATTTGGTGGGGCTTTTTCCCCCCTCCTCGTCCTTTTCCCAACTTGGCTTTGGCTCCTGGCGCACTGGAGCTGGCTGGCATCTATTTAAAGTTTCCTTCAAAGACAAGTTTGCATCTGCCAGGAGAGAGATTTCTTTCAGCCTCTCTCTTTGTTTGGCTTCTCCTGCAGAGGTGTCGGTGGCTGCTCCGCTTTAAGATTCTCCTTGGCTACTGGCACCTATTGAAACACCGCATTTCAAAAAGGAGCAAGAGGGCACCCTTCTCTCGAGCAGGGAACGTCTCCCCTGAACGCATCACCCCTGCCTTATCATCATGCAAAATACACAAGAGCTGAGGGAACCAGGCTATTTAAGCGCACGGCAGCGCTGAGGAGAGATGGTGCAAATCACCAGGTGTCAAAGCAGAGGCCAGTTTCAGACTGATCAAAGCTCCCAGCCCTGGCCAGCACAAAGGCATTGGCTCATGATGGGATGCCCATGTCAACCCCCTTCTGCACCCAAGGAAAAAGCAGGTTTAAAACCCTCCAGGAGCTCACCAGGGAGCAGGGAGCCCCCTATTTTCCATCAGAGTAAGACTCTGGGAGCCCAGCCTCTGCAAACACAGCCAGCCACGTTTCTTCCTGGGTATCATTAAAATTTCCCAGCCTGTCACCATTCTGTAATGCCTTTAAATGTTTTATAATATTTTGCTGCCAGGTGGGTGTTGCCTTGGGATTTGGTGTGATTCAAAAAGAAGGGACAACTTTAAGAGCTTTTCTCTTTCCAGGCAAGGGACTCTGCCATCGCGTAAAATGATGAGATTTCAGTAAAAGTGATAGCCACTGCAAAATGTCTTGGCTGCCTCTATGTGAAGAATTTGACTGTTTCTCATAAAAAATATTAAAAAAGTTTTTGCAGTTTGTAATTATATTTTACAGTTTCATTACAAAGCTCATTTTAATTCTTCTCCAAACCGTTTTTACCAGTCCTCTTGCCACTTTCTCTTTAGAAAAGTCATTAAGTCAGGACTGGAGATCATCCCATTTCCCCAAGTTTCAAGGATATTAATCTGTTTTATTGGTGTTTCATTGTCATTTCCATTCGAGTGTTCTCCGTATTTGCATAATTTGCATTGCTGCCACCCCCTTCCTGGTGACAAGCACAGGCTCAGCTTTTCACTTTCATTCTACTGAGTCACATTGCATTTTGTTTTATTTTCTTTTTCGAGGACACAGTGTCTTCCCTGGCCCAGAACCGCAGACAGAGCAGGATGCTGGGTTCCTACCTCCATCGCTGCCTTCCTGGGCTGGCCTTCAGCAAGTACCAAAACCAGCCGTGACCTCCCAGTCTGAGTGATGAACTGGCCAGTGCCCATCTCAAAGGGACACTAGGTAACACCAGAAAAGCCTCATTTCCCAAGTGCAAAAAGAGTTTCTGCTCTCCAGCTACTCAGAATAACGATCTGTGAAGATTTCAGAATATTTATGTGCCATCCAGACAATCCTTAAAGCCTTTTTAGAAACAGGTCAAGGTGCAGACAGGCCCCTTTCTTCAGGTTATGCCTTTTTCATGTCTCCACTGATGTTCAGCTCCTCCAACATGAGGCCACAAAATAGATGTTCTCCTCCTCCGTTCTTTAAGGACCAAGCTTTGATCGCTGGGACATTCCATTTACCTAGAGATTAGGTTGCAGTTTCCAGAGTCAGTGGTTAAGGAGCATCTTTTGGCATCAGAGCAGAAGCAGCCTCACATGACAGCACAGGGGCACACAACACCCATCCCACGAGCATCGTTAGGTGCAGACACAGAAGTGGAGCTAACGAGGCAGCAGGGGTCAGTGGTGGGGCTGGGGAGGGTGTTCTCTGGGTGTTGCAGGACAGGTTTTGTCCAACAAATGCACATCATGGCCAAGAAGAAACCACCTTTGGCAGGGCTGAATCCCACCCCAACCATGCTGGTGAGACCCCCACCACCACCATGGTTTGAGGCCCTCTCCATCACCCCTCGCTGCTGCCATGCCACTGCACCTCTGTAACCACCTACCTCTTACTAAATTATTAATGTCCCCCACCCAGGGGGTGCCTTCCATCCCAGCCCCCAAAGCGGGGGGCTGGACAGGAGCTGACCACACCAGGACACCCCAGCACCTGGTGATGTACTGGCTCATTGAAGCATGTTTCTGGCAGGGAAAAAGTCCCCCCTTCACATGCCCCAAGCTGCAAGATGAGCACAGGAGCTGAGGAATTGGAACCGACTGAATAATGGGTCCCGTCTGCTGGAAGAAAATGAAATTTGCCCTCATGTTACTGAAAACTTGCACTCGACGCTCACTGCATATTATAAAGAAAAGGTCAGTGAAACACAACAAACGCAAGGAGCCCAGTTGGAGAAAGCAATAAATAGTGACAGCAGCCCTCGTCTAATTTTTCCAAGCATCTCGGCCTCTGCTCAAACCCTGACAATGTCACTCTGTGCCGCTGCAAGGGGCTGGGACAAGGAGCTTTGCTGCTGCAGGGCAGGGGGAACATCTGTCTGTGTGGGCTCCCAGGGGTCATCAGTGAGGTTGGAGGAAACCAGGAATAGCCACCAGACACAATAATAATAATAATTATTAGTAATAATAATTTAATAATAATATTAATAGAAGATATGATGGAGATTTCAGCCTCAAGCTCACAGATGTGCTTTGCAGCCCTGGAAAGAGCAATCCCTGCAGCCAGGACAATTCCCAAAGAGGGGAACCCCCATGCCCCAAACACCCATTGGGGCAGCAGCATCCCAGTCCCCGGAGGGTCTTACCATCTGCGATGAAGTGCTCAGGCACGTGAAGCGTCACCTTGACGGTCAATGGGCAGGAGAGCTGGGAGCCACACACCACGGCCAGGATGCAGGAGCTGACGGCGATCAGGGTCAGTGCCGTCTTGTTGACGGGGCTCTTCATTGAACCTGGAAGGCAAAGAGAAGGGTGGGTGGGCAACAGACAAAGCTCTACCAGGGGCTTGCTCAGTCTCCCCTCTTCCCTGCGTGGATGCAGAAGAGCTTCAGCCTCAGGGAAGGGCGGGCATTGAAAAGAAAGACTTCAGCTCATAGTGCTGGAAGAGCTCCTGAGGTCTGCAAACCCCGTTGTTCCCATCATGCCTTGTTTGGCTGGGTTTTTAAACACTCATCTTGTTGCACTCACTGAGATACATCCATCTCGGGGACTGTACTTTCCTAGAGGAGGGAGAAAATCTTCTCAGAGCCCTATTACAGACCCTCTCCCTGGGACCCCCCATCCCCAGAGCCACTCACTGCCCTCGCCAGGCTCCCCTGGCAAAATTGCTCTCACTTTTTGTCAGCCTTGGTTTGTTCTGGCAAACCTTGCCAAGTCAAAAAATAGAATAAATAACCAAGCCAAATCCAAGGGCTGTCTCGACCGTGGCATTGTTTGTTTTCTCTTAACACCAGGAGAAATCTACACCTGTAGATATTATATAGCATGGAGTGTTAATTATTTACACAAATATATATAAATATTCAGTTATCACAGGGGGACTGCACTGAACAACAAGGAGACCTACCGAGCCAGCTGCTTTTGACAGGCAGGAGATATTACAAAACAAGTTTTATTTTGTCAAGTGCAGGAGCTGACAGCATCTGCCACAAAGCAGCTCAGCATCTCCTGACAGATGAAAGCCAGCCGCCCAAGCAGGCAACCAGCCTGCCCTGTCTCCCCTCCCCGAGTCGGTGGGACACTCTCAGACTGCCATCCCTCCTCTCAAAGGCACCAGGTTGAAGGGATGCCTGAACTGAGGAATAATTCCTTGAGACTGAGGGGGTCCCATCACCCCATGGCTCTGCTTGGTTGGTGGCTTCTATTTTATTTGGACTTTTTTTCTGAAGAATTAGGTGAAAGTCAACAAGCTGATGAGAAGCTCAAGCATCCTTAGACCTAGAGAGGCCAGCAGCAAGTACAAACCCTCTGAGAAACCCTCACTGAGCAGTGTGCCATTAAGATGACTGAATCACTGTCAACTGCACTTGGGTGGGACAGAGCAAACTGCAGGGAACGGGGTAAAGTTGGGCAACACAGAGTCATCAGGAGAAAGCTGGCTGCCCCAGGAGATTCAGATGCTCTTGCTGGGTGCAACCAAGAACAAACGTGTACAGATGAGTCACTTGCCACTGTTGAAGGGTGTCCCTCACTTAGGGAGACCTTATAGACCCTTCCAGTACCTGAAAGGAGCCTACAAGAAAGCTGGGGAGGGACTGTTTGCAAGGACATGCAGTGACAGGATGAGGGACAATGGTTCTAAACTAGAGCAGGGTACATTTAGAGTAGATGTTAGGAAGAAGTTCTTTACAATGAGGGTGGTGAGACACTGGAACAGGTTGCCCAGAGAGGTGGTGGTGGTCCCATCCCTGGAGACGTTCAAGGTCAAGTTTGATGAGGCCCTGAGCAATCAATCTGATCTAGTTAAAGATGTCCCTGCTCACTGCAGGGGGGTTGGAGTAGATGACCTTTAAAAGTCCCTTCCAACCCAACATATTCTATGATCTATGGAGAGGACCATGAGAAATGGTCCCCTAGCAATTGCTACCTCATCAACGGCACTCAAGAAAGGATTAGCCCTGGAGACCACGGCTTGGGGCACCACTAGTCCCCTGCCATCCAGCCCCTCCAGCACTGGGGACTGCTCCACCGCTGCTCCAACTGCACCACATTCCCCATGACATCTGACAACTTGCACCAGCGCTCTGCTTTGCTCGATGCTAATGACAGACACCTCACAGAGCAGCTGGATCCCTTCTCCGGCACTTGGGACACCGATTAAAACCCACCTGGGGAGTACAGCAATGCCAAAGAGAGGGCACAGCCGGGCAATTAACCCCCATCGCTGCAGAGTCTATTATGGCATGGCTGAGATGAGGGAGGCTGCCAGCAGACCTGACCCTGTCCCTGCTCAGGATTCAGGTGAGGACAACTGATTGAATTTTTTGGAAGCCAATCCAGCCTTTGCTCCCTGGCCCTCTCCATCTCATCAGCAAAAGTGAGATTTAAAAAGCCTATCAGTTTGAAAATTGAAGGGGAAATAACACCCAGCAAGTTAGCACTTGCACAGCCTGTGATGTGACCGAAGCTGCCGAGAGAGATGCTGGTGCCAGGGCAGGGATCTCAGGATTCTCCAGGCAGGGTGGCACGTCCCCCCAAAGCATCCCTTGGCTGCAGGATGGAGCCAGCAGAGTGGATGCTCCAACCAGCATTTACAGGACAGCAGAAGCAGCTGATCTGCTGGAAAAAAAAAACTCCATCACTGTAGCCAACTGGAGTAAGCAAATTGATTATTTATGAAGCATCTTTTACTTTCCTTATGCACTCATCTTCTAAACAGCCTTGCTGCCCCTATTTCACAGCTTTCTCACTGCCAAACTCCCGCGCCCTTCACTTCGTGAGCCCCTTTTTTCCTTCCCAATCTACATTCATATCATCAGCATAAGTTAGCACCTCCTTGGGTGGCAAACTCATCCTCTCGCTGGGCATACTGTGCCTGCCACAAACCCTGTGTCTGACTGGAGTTACTACATGAATGCAAAAAAGAAAAAGGGAGGGGGAGGTGGAGAAAAAAAGAAAAAAGAAGGAAAGGAGCCTCCATCAGGATAATTGGACACAGCCAAGTATACAAAAGATGAGAGAACACTGGATTTTACCATTATAAATCACCTTTCGATCCAGGGTCTTAAAGTGCTTTGCAAACATTAAATCACAAATCCCTTCTGAGTTAGACAAGTATTATCCCTGTTTCACAAAGAGCCTGAATCACAGGTACGGTGGCAGCTTTCACTATCCTGAAGCTGGAGTAGAGCTGGAGGAATTATGATCCAGGAGCTCCAATCTCCAGCAGTCCACGGAGCTTCTTTCCCTGTGACTAAGAGGAGAGGGACACAGGAGCTTGAAAGAACAAAAATCCTGTCACAGCTCAATGAGTTTGCGCTTGGCTGCCCAAGGAAAAGGACAAGGTACTACAAGTCTCCCAGAACTACCTTCTCTGCTCGCCTACCTCCCACTCCCCACTCATTTCCATCATGACACTAATTATTGAACTCTAGGACTGCCTGATGTTGGCTTTGACCAACTAAGTCAAAACAACAAGTCTTCTGCTTGAGCAGAAATTGGATTTCCAGCTCAGCTCTTCATTGCTTCCATCCAGTTTCCTGCCAGGTTTGATGATAGGCTGTTGGAAAAGCAGATCCTTCCCTCATTCTTGAAAGAGAGGGACATGGCTCCCCTTCTCCAACCCACTGCCTGCTCTTCAGACCACTGATGCTCCAACAGAAGCGCTCCTGTGCAGCCTTTAAACACCTGTCTGGAGGGAAACAGCTTCACGCCAGACCTCTAAAACCATAAGCCAATGTTTTCTTAGCAAGTCACTGTCAACCACACCAACCTCAACAGATTCACTGGCCCGGGGAGGAATACAAACCCAGCTCTTAACTCAGGCAGCACCACACAAACCACAATGCCACAGACGGGAGCTCTTCCTGGCTCAAGCCTGCTCTTTTTTTCCTCCCCTTGTCAGCCCCAGGCTTTCAGGGAGATGTTCAAAGTGCAGAACCCATGGTGAACATGAATCCATATTCACCAAACAAACTGGTATCAACCTCCTTGACCAAGAGGACAAAGCTTGGGGGGGAATGCAAGACCTTCATGGATGGCCGATGGGACTCAGGAGCCCTGAGAGCCTCGGCACACAATGCAAGTCTTCATTTGGGTCTTGTTGGATCCAAAAAGCCCAAAAGGAAGGTGGTGGCCAGGTACAGCTGAGACCACACTCAGTATCCAGATTTGTCCACCTTACTAAATCCTTCAGATACTGAAATGATCTCTCTATATTTTTAACTAAACAGGTTTCCATCACATTTTAGATGGTTGCAGCAGAGTGAGTGGGTGCTCAAGTGCTCAGCCAGTCTGTCCTGGGGGGGAAGCGATGGCTCACAGGAGCTCCTGGAGGAAGGAGATCCAAAGAGCGGGCAGAGCAGGGGGCAGAGCTGCTGGCAGGACCTCTGAGAAGGATGAAGAATAAGAAGAAATAATTTCTTCCCCGAAGGGGAGAAATAACCTATTCCCCAGTGGAAAAGTAGAAAGGGAAGAGAAACTGCTCCATTTTAGGACAGAATCATACCCAAGATGCTTCCCGCTGGTGATCCAATTAACAGCAGCTTAATTAGAGTGGAAGACAGGACGAGTAGCCAGGACTGTGGTCAAAGGGGTTGCTGCCACCACAACCTTTCCCACCCAGGATTTTCTCCCTGTTAACACAGGTGCCAATTAGCCCAGCTCTGGCCTCCCAGAGAAGATGCAGGTCCCTCTGCAGACAGCTCAGAAACAGCTTGCAAAGCACCACATTCCCCTGAAGATTTTGCACCTGCTGCAAGATGAAGATAAATTCAAAGCCATCGGTGTAAACACTCCGCAAACAGCCCTTCCAAATGCACCGTGTCTCCTCTGAAAGATCATTTCCTCACGCAGTTAATTACTCACTGCTTTGTACGCTTTCCCTTGCCCACCTAAAGGACAAGGCAGGTGAAAAAAACGCGACAAAACTCTGAAGCTCGTTTCTTTTTAATATTGACAGTGCTGCCTAAATTTAAGGGGGGAAAAAAAGGTACATTCAGAATATGTATGGATTTACGGGCAACACAAATATCCTGTGCTCTTGGTAATATGATGTTTCTAAATCAGGCTCATAAATACATGCTTGGGAGATTAGTCTATAAAAAAAAAAAAAATAAACTTTAATTACCCCATCTTTATCAGCACACAGCCCATGGTGTTAGCCATATGTGGGTGTTAAAACGCCAAGTGCTTTGCAATCTTCCCTGCCCCCCAGAGATAATAGCATAATACAGAACGTTTTGCGGCTACTTGGATATTAAAATGTATTTCCACCACCCAAGGAAGACGGGGATGGGGAAACCGAGCGGCAGAACGGGGAGTGCCTGAACTGCTTAGCAACACCACCGTGCTGTGCTGCATCCAGAAGTGCCTGATGTGGGGTGAAATGTCCCCTGGTTCCCCCCAAGCTGGGGACCAGAGAGCCCACCGCAGCCCGTCTGGCATCCCCGGCATCCCCTCGCCCACTGCCGCTGCCCACGTGTCGGAGGAGTTGGGCGCTCCTAATGATCCTTCTTTATGTTCCAGCAGAGGCTCATTAATACGGCACAACAGCGTTTCCAGGACACCCTCACACACAGAAGCATCTCAAGGTGTTTTACAAGCGAGAGATCATGTCAAATCAAATCAAATGCCAATTAAGATGAGCAGCGAGGCTGGCAGGCGGCTCTTGCCACGAAGCACCCCCTGCACTGGGGAGCAACATTGCCCGTCTACCCTCCCTGCCCTGGGGACTCCCCAACCCTTCCATGTTGGGATGGTCCTTCTTTCTCCTGCACCAGACATGTGGCAGAGGATAGCATGGAATGGGGTGAAGTGAGATGGCACAGGGTGGCACATCCTCCTTCCAGCCAGACACAGCTCTACCACACCATGGTCACCACCAAGCCTTGATGGACCACTCTGCCCTAGAGCCCCTTCCCTCAGAAGAGGGTGAACGTTGACAATGAATCCCCCCCTGCCAGGCAGCTATAGAGCGGTGGCATGACAGCACAAGAGGGTGTTTCATTGAACACCCTCTCTCTG
This sequence comes from Thinocorus orbignyianus, assembly GCA_013400375.1. Classification (NCBI taxonomy): domain Eukaryota; kingdom Metazoa; phylum Chordata; class Aves; order Ciconiiformes; family Thinocoridae; genus Thinocorus; species Thinocorus orbignyianus. Next base: position 128,768 of record VXBW01008250.1, on the reverse strand, counting down.
CATTTCTGCAATGCCTGGACTCGCTTCTCCTCCAGCAGGCACCTTCTCCAACCTTGCCTTGGACAAATCCCAAGTGAAGGTGCTCACATCCACAGCCTGGATGTGGGTTAGGGTTTGGGGATGAGGCTGTCTCCAGGTCTCATCCCCAGAGCCAGCAGGATGGGGAACAGCCCCAAAGTGGTGGCTTTGCTGCCCCGGTATTGGAAGAGACCCCTCTCCCCTCCAAGAAGGCAGAGAGGGTGCAGACAAGAAGGGATGAAGGGAGGAGGAAAGACGGCTGCGTTGTGCAGCAGAAGGCTGAGATCAGACGCTTCTGGATTTACAAAGGATTTGATCTTGCTAAGCACATGCTGAATCAGATTAATACTATTAACATTTATGAATTACCCACTAGCAATTAGCCGAGGTGTCCTCTGGTATGGCACCGGGGGCTGCAGAGAAGGGGAGGTCAAGGGTTAGGTGGTTGAGCTCTGGTTTGCAGTGTGGTCCCGCGCCGCTTGCCCTGGTGAGCTCCTGTGCTCCTCCAGCAGCTCCAGCCTCAGCTCTTTACGTGCTCCTGGAGTTTTAATGCCTCATATACTGAATAAATGTATTTACTTCCTCCTTATGCAGCTGCTGGTGGTGCTCCCCCTTTGCTTTAAAACACTATGCCTGCAGCTCGCCACCAGCAAATTTCCATCCAGGATGAGGAGGAAGGGGAGAAGCGGAGGGAAATGAAAAGCCCTGAAGGTTGGGCAAAGAAGGGGCAGCAGAGGGGAGGGGGGAAATGGAGAAGACCAGGGTGGCATAGGTGGAGATGCTGGTATTCGCTGACCCACCAACTCCATCACCATCCAGGTCAGTATCTCCATCTCTGTCACCTCCCAGGTCACCATCTCCAGGCTCATCACCACCAGGGCCACCACCTCTAGCCCCATCAACACCAAGTTCCCCACTACCAAGCCCAACACCACCAGGGTCACCACCTCCAGCCCCGTCACCACAAGCAGGTTCTTCTCCCCACGTCTCAGACCCGCCCTGGCACAGCAGAATAGGCAGAATTTGTGCAAACCCAATTTGCTCTCCTGGCGCTGTTACATTTTTTGCATTTTTCTGGGCATGGACAATTAAAATCAATGAAGTCAGTTTGGCTTTCATGTTCTCGGTGCTGAATCAGTTGAGATAAAATCACATTAAAGAAACAGTTACATATTTAAAGGCAGAGACTGCCTGCACTGGAATTTTCTTTTCACCCAAATCAATGGAAACGCTTCTCCTGGAATTAAGGCCTAATTCTTTTTTGCTTTAAACTCCAAATGAGTCCCAATTTTACAATATACAAACACAAAGGCAAATCTGAGTGGAAGGCTTCATTTTAAGGAGGAGGGAAAGCAATTTTCAATACAGTGTAACGAAAACATTATTCCTACAGGAAAAAAAAAAAAAAAAAACAAAAGAGAGGAAAAAAAAAGCAATCATTATCTATGAAATAGCTCAGGTTGAGTCACAGCCCAGGGAGGATTGCACTCGGCGAGCAAAGAGCCGGTCAGACAGCTGAATTGATTTTGGAGACTGGGAGGGAGAGGTGATGGAGGCCAAGCTGATGGGGAGGGCTCAGGACCCGGCAGGTGATGCCCCAGCACCAACGAGCTGCTGGACCTTCACCGTGCTGCCCATCCAGGTCCTGCTTGCTCTCCCATGGCCACCCCGCTGCTCCCTGGGACCTGGGAATCAGGATGGGAGCTCCAAAGCCAGGTGTGGGGAAAAAAAAACCCAAACATAAAACCAAACCAAAACCATCTTTCCCTTCCTTCGTTGTGTTTGGAAGAGATGCAAAATGACCCAACAGGGTGAGAATTAAAATCTCTGCTCTGCAACAGCTCCCCAGGGCGGAGGCACGGCCCCTCTGTGCCTCAGTTTCCCCCACAGCTGTGATAGTATGAGCTTCACCAGCATTATGTGACACCAGCCACCCTCCTCCTCTTCCTCCTTCTCCTCCCCCTGGGGAGACAGATCCATGGCGTCATGGCTGCGTCAAGCATCACCACCCAAACGTGGCTTCACTTCCCAGCCAGCGCCAACCCTCGCCCTCCTCCCACCTGCATCCAGCCCCGTGTTTATGTTCCGCTTCCCGGGAAACAAGAGACTCGTTACCATGCAGAGGGCGACAGCAGAGCGATTAGTGAAATTTGTTACCCACATGCTCTGAACAAAATTAAATTAAAAGTGCTGCTTTGCTGTCAAGATAAGGGCCAAGCCGGAGAGATAATTTTTCACTCTCAAACACTCAATTACTCGCTGAGTCTGTATCAGATACAATCAAAAAAATTAAATAAATAAATAGAAAGACCCACACTGCCTCCAGGAACAGATGTAAAAGCCGTTATCTCCAGCACAGTCCGGGGAAGTTAAAGAGCCTGCGGTTGCCGCAGCACCACGACCACTTAAATTGCAGCTCTCACTGCTCCCCAGCTCCCACTTCCCACACTGGCTCCTCTCCTGAGAGCTCAGCACTCCCAGCATTGGCAGAAGCCTGTGTGCACCCACCTCCATGGGATCAAAGAAAAACCCCAGCCCTGTTTCCCTGCACAGACCAGGATGGAGAGGAGACTGGGGGGGAGCGGTTTATGTGTTGATGCAGCGCCAGCTCACCCTGCCAGTGAATCAGGGAATTGACAGAGTTGGAAGGGATCTCCAGAGATCATCCAGTCCAACTCCCCTGATAAAGCAGGATTGCCCAGAGCACATCACTCAGGGCTGCATCCAGGCAGGGCTTGAAGGTCTCCAGAGACGGGGACTCCACACCCTCTTCCATGGCTCTTGCACCTTACCCCAGAGAAGTTTCTCCTCATATTCCAATGGACCTTCCCACATACTAGTTTGTCCCCACTGCCCCTCATCCTGTCACTGGGAACCACTGAGAAGAGTCCAGCTCCATCCTCCTTCAACCCACCCTTGTAAGCATGAAGAAGGTCTCCTCTCAGCCTTCTCTTCTCCAGGCTCCAGAGGACCAGCTCTCTCCGCCTTTCCTCCTCAGGGAGATGCTCCAACCCCTTAATCCTCTTTGTTGTCCTACGCTGGACTCTCCCCAGTAGTTCCTTGTCTCTCTTGAACTGGGGACCCCAGAGCTGGGTGCAGCATTCCAGTTGTGGCCTCATCAGTGCAGAGTAGAGGGGGAGAATAACCTGCCTCAGTCATCAGCAAAAGCATTATGTTCCTTTGCTCGCTGGAAAAACACAGCACCCACGATGGAGATTTGGAGAGTGGAGAAAGGTTGTAAATAAAGAGCATCCCTGCCCTGGGTTATTGACGGGCAGGGGACAGGCAGGAGGTGACTGCACACCACTGCTCTGGGAAGTAGAGATGAGACTTGTGTCACAAAGGTTTCTTATCCCTAGAGATTTCGTGAAGCCCAGGTTATCCCTCTGGGGTGCTCTTCCCTGGCCTCTCAGAGAGCAGCACAGCTCCACCAGCACCAGAGACCAGCCCTGAACACTCCATCTGTCCCCGTACTGAGCAGCTGTGTGTCCCCTTCCCGGGGACATGGACCAACTGTGCTGCAGATGCACAGACAGACCTATCACTCCCTCCTGCACCCCAAACCAACCCATTCACTTTATATCGCCTTTTGTATCCTGGGAATGATTCCCAGTGGCATCCCCCACAATTTTGGAGAAGGCTGCTGGTTCAGATCCAGGGCAGAGGGTGGGGAGGTGATTCCCCGAGGAGCATGGCAGAGACACGGTGACTCGCTGCCTGTGGTGTTGGCTCAGCGCCACCAGGGCTGGGGGACACCAGTAGAGCACAGAGAATCATATCCAAACTTCATTCTGCATTTCGTTTAGTTCCCTGTGAAATAATAAGTGTCTGCTGCCTCCGGAGACAGAAGAGGATCAAAGTGAAGGTTCCTCATATGTAACAGACTCCGAATACCTAATATTCCTTTATAAAAGGCCTTGTTTTAAACACCAAATACAGAGGCAGATCAAAGCTCAGCTTCTCATTTCTCTAACAGCCCTCAGAAGACTTCGCCAGCCATCAAGGCATACACATGCGCGCACACACGCACGGCTGACACCAATCCAAGGTACATAATTGGACTCTGCTAATTTGTCTAAACCATCACCGTGCGCTTTGGAAACAGCCGGGTGCCTTGTTCACAGAGATCTCGGCCAAGGAGCATCCCAAACCCACCTTCCCCGAGGAGCTCTCCCAGGGTGGCAGCAGGGTGCTGGAATGGGGAGGTACCACCTGAACAAAAGCAATGCGTGAAAACAGGGTGGGATATATTCTCCCCCCTCCTCTTTTTAGCAGGAGATGCTGAGAGGAATGAAGTGGTCCCAGGCCCGAGTGTGGAGGTATGGGCTCAGGGTGGTCCGGCTCAGGCTGAAGCAGATGCCAGAGCCTGCTTGAAGAGCAGCAGTCACCCAAGGATGTTTGATGGGAGATCCTAGCTGGGTCACTGTGCTGGGCACCCTCCAGCAGATCTCAACCAACATGGTACCAACAGCATCACTTTGTACTTGCACCCAGTGTTCTGCTTTGTATCCGGGTTTCCAGCAGCTCTCTCTACCTGACTTCTCTGCCCGATGTGGGGATTGAGATCAGCCCTGGATCCTGGCAGGTCCCAGGGGCTCAGCCAGCAGCCTGGGGAGCAAGAAGACTCTGGGTCTCCAGGACACATGGAGTTGGGATACTCAGGACCTTGCAGGGTCTCCACGTGACACCCTCATTTTCCCTGCCTCAGTTTCCCCTACCCCAGGCTGCTGCACAGCCTCTGCCCCATAGACCCCATATAATGCTGATTTACTCTTCATTTTCCCCTTGGAAATCTTCTCCTAGAAGAGGATTTGAAAGAGCAGGAACGTTTTTGTGTTACAGAGCAGCTGTTCAGGGGCCCAAGGAAGCTGATGGAGTTGGAGGGAGGCTCCCTCACATCTTCCCCCACCCCCACCAGTGGGGGGCTTCTTAGACTCACCGTGTCCTTGATGAGCCTGGAAGCTTTGGGGGTCAGTCCAGCGCTGCAAGGAGCCTGGTATGGCCTTGGAGTTCCGATGCTGCTTCTTTTATCCCTTCCCTAATATTTCTCTCTACTCGAACAGCCATGGGGCAGCCTCTACGTGCGACCCACGGAGCTCAAGGATGCAAATTCAAACCGGGAGCTGAAGATATTTTGCTGGGCAGAAGGCAAGCACCACTCTGGAGCAAGGGGATGGAGCAAGAGAGATGTAGCTTGTGGCTCTACATCCCTGGGTTTGGGTGGGTTTTTTTTCCACTTAATATTTTCCTCTCGAACTCAGAGGGGGACCTGACTGAACACATCTCACGCTGCTCAGAAGAGAGGCAGTGACTAAGTATCAAAGCTTGATATCACCCGTGATGGGCAGCTGGGGATGTGGATCAGCATCTCTACAGCGCCAGCAAGTTCTCTCTCACGGAGACTTTCAGCGCCGCTGAAAGGTGTAACGGCTGACAGCCCTGGGGACAGGAGCCATCCTCATACCACAGCCAGCAAACGAGGAGGTTCCCACGCTTCCCAGTTCTCCCAGGGGAGTGGGAAAGGGGAGAGTCACCCCCGCTATCCCCAGCAAGCAGAGCCCCGGAGTGAGAGCATAAACTTGTTGTATACAGGTTGCAAGAAAATCTCACTGCTGGAAAATCTCGTGGAGTCAGTGCTGAGGGTCAGAAGGAAGAAGCAAACCAGCCGTCCCAGCTGAGGGTCCCTTCAGCCTCCCCACGTGGAGCTCCACGTGGCCCAAGAAAACCACTCTCAGGACTCGTTTCACTTGGAAAAGCAGGACACTAAATCTCTGCTCCCCAGGGAGCTGGCATTTAGAAGTGGAAAGCTGGCATGGGCACACAAGGTGAAGACAAGGGACACCTCGCTGAATATAAGCATGAACATGGTGCTTCTCAGCATGAGCAAACTCCCCAGGGACACCGGTGACCAGCACAGCCTCTCCCAGCTCAAATCCCAGAGATGGGGTTGAGCCCAACAGCATGGGAAATGTCCAAGGCTCCATGGGAAAGTGTTCTCTGTGTTATTTCTTACACTCTCCCAGCCTCTAAGTTCTCTGGAGACTTTCCAAAGACAGGGGAACATAGGTGTAAAGGGGATCTCTCAGACCTAAAGGTTGGAAGATGCATGGTGGGGCTTGTTGGGACCACAGGAGGCGATGCTTTGGCTGTTCCTGCCTCTGTGCCCAGACGATTCAAATTTACTTCTCTATTTATTGCAGCATTAAAAAAACAGGTATCAATGGGTCTACTGCTCCTGAGCCACCGGAACAAGCTCTCCCTCACTCAATATTTACCTCTGGGAATGTCCCTCTAATACACCTTGCCAAGGCAATACAAGACCTGTAGTCTTTCTTCTACAGGAGACACACAAAGTCCATGACCACTTAACCTGCCAGCTTCAACAAATCTCGAAGTAAAACGGAATCTACACACTGCTTAAGTGGAAGCTTCTCATCGCATCAGCTGGGATCAATGCCTTGACAGTATCAGTAATTAGGCTCAAATCCTGCAAAACCTAATCTGAGAGAGAAACCCCAAGGAATCTCTCTCCTTGGACCTGATAACTATTTCACGGCACCTGCAATGACACGCTACCATGGCAAAATCGATACAGGAACATCATTGTAAGAATTAACCATGTCTGACGACGCATCCGTCTCTATTAGAGTTATGATCTCGTCCAATTATGGATCTTCACTGAACTTGTAATTATGAGTTTGATACTGTGACTTCCCACTAAGCTATTGCTTTCCTTCCACAAGGGAGAGAAGAGTCAATGAAAGGATAATGGAAAATTCCTTTCAAGGACGCAGAGATGGCAAAATTTAGCTAGACAGGAAGGGAAATATAATGGGGACTTTATGCAAGACAATTCCCTTGGTTGGCCACCACCAAACATGAACAAACCGGCCTCTCGCAGCATCACTCAAACGCTAACGTAGATCTAACAGCCAGCCCTGTGCAACCACATGAGGCAGCTCATCCTCCTGAATTCACTTCAAACCCAGCCATCAAAGCTGCCCAGGTGAACAACGGCTTATTCAAAGGAAAATAAAGAAATTCATCCCATTTATCTCTTCCTTTATATTTGCCCTACAAGGAAGCTTAAACAAACAACCCAAAGCCAACACGTATGTCAATAAGAGTATCTTTGTACCAGGCATCCAGCACGAGTGTGTTTTGAGGGATTGACAGAGCACTTGACCTCATGGGGAATGGCGTCAAGGCACTGGGAAAGCAAAGATTTATCTGCTTTTCATTAAAACACAGTTTTACCACACCTTGCTCATGCACCATCTCCCCCTTCCCTTGTGGCAGCTGAAAACATCCCAAATTCCAGTGACTTTCCCAAAGCGCCAAGGACTTTCACACCCAGCCCAGTATTTCAAAATAACTCATTGAAAAAAATACTTTAGGATTTGGGAAATTTTACTGGTGACTTTTTGAGACCATTTCTTTTGTCCCTGTTTGCCACACAACCAATTCCTTTCTTCTCTTCCAAAGCAGATATCACAAACCATTTTTCTCTTGACACAGCTGCGTTCGTACTGCAACAGGTAACTTTAATTCACAAATTCTCTCCTGGCTTTTCATCAAAAGCTCATTTTAAACTTGGTGAGAATTTCTCCCAGTTCTAAGACATACGGAAAAGAAAGAAAAATAAAATAAAAAGCAAGAAAAAAAAATTGGATCTCCTGCTTTTCCATAGGAAAAAATGCAATACATCCCTGTGCATGTGTGTGTTTATTCCCATATGTGATCATCAAGCTGATCAGAGGCGCTGAGGTCCTTTCCCATCCAAATAAAGACGTTGCCAGCATTTATGGGAATGTCTAATCATGGAAACAAATGGGGTCGCCTTTGCTGCGGTGGGTGCAGGCATCTATCTGGCGTGCAGCGCTCTGCCGGTGCCCGGCTTAATGTGGAAAACAAATGGAGGGAGCAAACCCACCGGACAATTTTTAAATTGCTTCCCAACCTAGTTATTTCCTGACAGTGAATTTTCAAATGCAGTAGGAGCAGTAGCAAGGACAGGCTCACGCCATGCTTCACCAAAGAGCTTGGTGTGAGGGTCCTGGACAAAAATGATCCAGCATGATGCAAGTAAAGGAAATGTGGACACTGATTTCTCTAACTGACCAAAAAAAAAAAAAAAAAAAAAAAAAAACGGCCTGAAGGGACCCCAGTCGACAAATCCCTGCCCCAACCCTCATTTTGAATTTGTTCCTTTTAATTGCCTTTGTGCAGAGAGGAAGGCTGGGAAATTTCCACCCAACTGATGCTTTGTTTGGGAAATGAAGGCAAAAAATGGGAGTTTGGAGGGACGAATTGCCAAGGTGACCATCCCCACCAGCTGCACTGGCACCAGTGGGACACAGTCACCACCCGCTGGTACAGCTTGAAGAAAGTGCCAGGGTAGCAGATAGTAGAAACCATCAAAGAAATTCAGAACCTCAGCAATATCAGCAGGAACTGCTATTTATAGCTCCTGCATGGTGCTGTATCACACAAACACATCTTGGGATGTCCTTATCCCTACAGGCTGGTACCACGGTCCCTCATAGATTCACACAGTACCTGACAGCATCACTCATGGAAACAGTCTCCTGGTTTGATGTAAAACAAACCAGTTTTCTGTTTCACAATTTTATTTTTTTAGCTGGGCCTCTTCTAACTAACTCAACTCTGAAATTAACAGCATGCTGTTCAGAAGACTCTTCACTCTCACAATGATGAGACCTGATTACACCAAGAGATGGTGCAGAGAGGCCCTTGCTTATCCTTATTGCTAGAACAACCAAAGGCAGGGAATTTCATTATTTGCCCCATTGGAGGGTCAGAAGCAGAAAAGTGTTGAAGGGTCACACCTGTGGGGAGAAGCAGACAGAACAGGTGGCCCAAAACTGACCAACAGGGTATTCCATCCCATTTGCCTCATGCTCCATATAAAAGCTGAGGGATCAAAGGGTCAATTCTCTTTCTTCGATGGTCGATGTCCAAGGATAACCCTGTCTGTTCATCTGCTTTTGATGCCAATCCGAGCATTCCTGGCTCCACATCTGGAATCCAGCTCCTGTCCATTACCAAGTCCAGTCTGGGACTTTTCCTGATGCCTGCTGGTGACATGATCATCATCCTGGGAACTTGATATGGTTTTGTATATACTGTATACTTTTTCTCTCCTTGTTTTTTAAATTTTCTTTTTATTATTTATTATTTTATTATTCTTTACATTTTCATTAGTTTAGTTTTTTCCTAAACTCCTAAATCTCTTTAATCTCTTCCTCTCCTCTCTTTTTCTTAGAGGGGGGAGGGAGGGGCCATCATCTGTCCTTCTGATTGGTCAAAACCACCATAAACAGTCACAGTCCTCAACTATTTTTTATCTCTTCCATCCACATGTCCCTGTATCATTTTGTACCTTTGCTTCGCCTCCGGCTCCGATACTGCTCGGTGTAGAAGGTTAGCTGGGTTTCATCGTCCGCCTCTGAGCCAGAGTTTCCTTTGGCACGTCCAAACCCGATCCCACCTGCAAGCAATAGAGAGGGAAAAATCAGCCCTGTCAGCTGGGATGCACAGCAGTGGGATGGGGGGAGATGGGAGCTGCCGGATTTAGCTGATATCCACTGCTCCCAGCCCAGGTGCTCTGCTTGGGGTCACCAGAGATGAACGGGGACTTGATTTTGCTAGTTCCTTATTGTCAAGAATCAAGACCCCATGGTGCCAACCACGACATGAACGTAAGAAGATGCTTTATATGTATTTTATGAATTTATCACAATGCATTTGCCAAAAAAAAAAACCTCTCGCTGTAGATGCTGCTCTCCTCAAGGACACGTACACATTAAGCAGGGTGAATTTTAGGTGTTTGCTTCAAAGTCAACCCAGCACAGACAAGCAGCGAGGAGGGGAATACAGCACTTGGAGGGCCCTCACTGCACGGTGAGGGTCCAGCTTCCCTCCCTCAGCACCCACTTTGGCCCATCTAGCTCCAGCAGCTTGTGGTGATCGCCAGCAGCACATGTCCCTGTAGTGGCCAGCAGCCACAGCATGGCAAGGAGCTAGGCTGGCTCCTGGTTTATCAGCATCTCCCTCCTGGAGCCAAGATGGGATGCTGGAGGAGCCCAGCTGACCTCAGCCCCCGGACCCGCCAAGGAAGGAGAGACAGACGCTTTAAAAGCAACACAGACTCTTAACTGGCAGAAGTCCTTCAATCCTCGCAGAGTTTAAAGCAAAGAGGCCTCTGGGGGTTGACAGTGGCCCTTTAAACTGCCATTAAAATATTTTACTGTTTTTAAAAAATCCTTTATTCTAAGCAGAAGCCCAATTTCCCCGCTTCTTGGCAGGAGAACAGAAAATGAGTGGTGCCTTCTGCCCTCTGAAATCCTTAATCACCATGATGAGAGGTGGTTGGCAGGACCCAGAGAGACGCCGGGAGCTCGGCACGTGGCTCCTGCCCCATCCATGCCCTGACCTGCCCATGCACTGCCCTCGAGGACCCCTGTTGAGGGGGTGTCTCAACAGGGGTGGGTAAGGAAGAGGCTCCACCAGCTCTTTTCCTCCTGAAAGCAGCAGGGGGGTCAGTGATTGCACACAGCAGCATTTAGTGCTGGGACGTGGTGTCTGGGGACTTTATTCAACTGTATCCTGAGCTGTATCAAAAGAAGCGTGACCAGCAGGTCACAGGAGGTGATTCTCCCCCACTGCTCTGCACTTATGAGACCCCACCTGTGTCCAGCTCTGGAGTCTTCATCATAGAAAGGACATGGACCTGTTGGAACGGGTCCAACAGAGGGCCACAAAGATGATCAGAGGGATGGAGCACCTCTGCTATGAACACAGGCTGAGAGAGCTGGGGCTGTTCAGCCTGGAGAAGAGAAGGCTCTGGGGAGACCTTAGAGCAGCCTTCCAGGATCTGAAGGGAGCTCCAGGAGAGCGACTCTTGGTCAGGGAGTGGAGTGACAGGACAAGGGAGAATGGTTTTAATTTGGAAGAGGGGAGATTTAGATTGGATATTGGGAAGAAATTCCTTCCTGTGAGGGTGCTGAGGCACTGGAACAGGTTGCCCAGAGAAGCTGTGGCTGCCCCATCCCTGGAGAGGTTCAAGGCCAGGTTGGATGGGGCTTGGAGCAACCTGGTGTAGTGGGAGGTATCCCTTGGCAGGGCAGGGGGGTTGGAACTGGATGATCTTTAAGGTCCCTTCAGACTCAAACCATTCTATGATTCTATGATTTACAGACCCACACCCCAAACCGTAACCCACCTTCAGACCCCAGTATCATTGCAAACACCCAGCTTCAGGATACACCCACACTCAGCGACCGGGGTTTTGAAGGGCACAGCAGAACGGTAAAACCAATCAGGCTTATTCACATCAGCAAGGAAAATCTTAATTAACCTGGGCTTCTAATGCAGGCCCTTGGGCAACCAGCCAGGGCTGCAGCTCTGCCGTACTTTCCTGCTGCCCCCAAGGAAGGGCTTCCCTGGGCAGACAGACACCAGCTGCGGGAAGCTTTTCCCTCCCAGAGCTCAACAGATCCACCTCTGTCTGGGAAGAGGGACCTGGAAGATGCCTGTGCAGGGAGAACATGCCACATCCCCTCTGCCACTGTCCCATGGACCAGACCTGGTCCCTTTTGGGTAGGCAAATAGCTGGGGGGTGGGCAAAGGCAGCAATCTCTGGTGCTTGCTCCCCTCTTTCATCCTGCTGATGTGACCAGGCAGCCGGTGCAGGTGGGGACAGGCAGTGCAGGCAGGGGACAGGCAGTGCAGGCAGCAGCTGCTCCACCAGCCACCATCCCAGCCCCCTCCGGCCGCTCAGTGTTTGTTTGCCGGCTGCGTCTCTGTGATGGATGGCGCTGACATGTTAAATTACTCAGGCTGGATGTCTTCGGAGAGCTGGTGACAGCGATATTGCATTTTCTGATTACCCAGCACTGCGCAGGATGTATAAATACAGGAGTCAGGAGACCTCAGTGCAGGTCCCCAGCCCGCAGCGGAAACGTCTCCTCTGACCCAACACGCGGTGGCAGAGGTCAGCTCAGAAACACGAGCTTAGGGCAGAGAATCAACTGCAAGGGATGCACTTTTACCCCTTCACGCTCTCAAGGATGCTGGAACACATCTTGGTAGTTGGTTTGGGGGTCCCAGAGACCCATCAAGGCAGCCTGGAGGATGCAGGAGCTCTGATCCTGAACTGATCGTGCTGTGAATCTGATTTCATGTTTAACTGGTCCCAAAATCTTCCTGAAGAATCTTGGTGAGATGCTCACACTTGGGGCAATACCTCCTGTACTAACTCCACATCGGTGGCAGTCTGCTTGCTGGGACGTGGGCCTGAGGATGCTCAAGATGGGGCCGAGGACCTGGGATGGGGCTGAGGATGCTCAAGATGAGGCCAAGGACCTGGGATGGGGCCGAGGATGCCCAAGGAGGGGCCAAGGACCTGAGATGGGCTGAGGATGCTCAAGATGGGGCCAAGGACCTGGGATGTGGCTAAGGATGCTCAAGACGGGACTGAGGAAGCCTGGAATCAGGCCAAAGACCTGGGATGGGGCTGAGGATGCTCGAGACAGGGCCGAGGATGCCCACAGCAGAGAGCACCCACATGCAGCAGAGACGAAGAGGGAAGAGCAGCCAACTCAAGCCAAGTAGCCCTGCCTGCCCGACACTCCTCTTCTTTTTAAAAAAGAGAGAGAAAAACATTGAGTAACAGAAAAACAAAGAAAGATTCCAATCGATTACGAAGGGGAGTAAGATGCTTCAGAAAGAGAGATGACAACTCCCTGCAGCAGCTTCCCTGAGGAGCTATATCCCCTTTACACCTAGTTTACTCCTGTTATTTAGGGAAAAAACACAGCTCCCCCCTCCTCTCCCATTTCCCCCCATCATCGCTTCCTGCCCCAACGCCTGGGGACCAGGCGTTGGGGCAGGATGCTGAGGTTGGAAGGGGGGTGGGAACAGGAGAGGAGGGAGATGCTCAAGGAAGATGCTCTCGCCTCTAATCCTGTTTGCAGATTTACAAACTCGTTAATCCCTTCAAATAGATCAAGGTGGGGGAAGGCAGGGTGCCAAGACGAACACCTCTCACCAGGGTGTAATTAAAGGTGGTGGCGTTAAACGGGGACACTAGGGAAGTAAAAAATTCAAGAATTAGAAGCTCCATCCTCCCCCAAGACTTTTTGATTTTGTTTTGTTTTGTTTTGTTTTTCAAAAGGTGTGCTTTTATGATTAAAAAGTGGG
>VXBW01008250.1:84548-115502 GCA_013400375.1 Thinocorus orbignyianus | reverse complement strand
TGACATTTTAAATCTCTTCCCCAAAGCTAGGAGGTTATGGAGCATCTCAGGGAAACAACTGTGGAGCCAAACCAAATCAAAACTGAGTTAAAATAAAGAAATTAATAATAGGAGCTATTTGCATAACTCCCGTTTGAGGCCACATTGACCTCGGATACTTAATCCCTCCAAGCTGGATGTTATAACAGCAATAGGAGCTCATTTTGTCACGCTGGGTGACACCTGTGTCCCTGCATCCCACTGCCAATGAAAAAGGACTTTCTACACCCCTTCCCTCCAGAAAAAAGGGCACACACCACACTATTTAAGACCCATGACCTCCCTGCTCGACTGTGTTGGCATCACTCCACCTCCCCACTCGCCTGCCCCATGAAACAGAGTCTCCTGGGTACTCAACAAATCCCTCTGCTCCCAGGCTTTCCCAGTAAAAACCAGTTAAGGATTCTCCTCCTCAGTATTGGGGTGAGGTCCCTGTACTGAGAGCTAGTAGGGTGTTGCAGAGCTATACAATTAGCTAAATGAATATTTTTAGGCTAATTAATTTACACACACCCCATACCCCCCCCAAAAAGAGCACCAGCCAACTGAAAAAAACCCAAATGTGGCCAAAGAAAAACAAACAAACAAAAAAGATAAATTAGAAGTGATGTTATGAAAAGGAAAAAGATACGCAAACATTTTCTTTTGAACTGTATCCAGTCAATGCAAAAAAAAACCAAAACAAACAAACAAAAAAACCCCAAACCAAATCCAAAACAGTAACATAAAAAACCCCAAACAAACAAACAAACAAAAAAAAAACAAACAAACAAAAAATCCCCACACAAACAAAAAGAAAAACCCCAAAACCCAAGAAAAAAGATAAAGGAAAAAAAAAAAAAACCCACTTTAAAAAATGAAGTGCTGAAGCACTCTGCTCTAGTTTGTCATTGCAGCAGGGACACACACACACACAGAGACACATCAGCTGAAAATTCTTCCTCCTCATTGATCTTCCCCCTTTTCCTTCTGCCTGGGTGGTGACCACAATGGGGCGGGTGGTGGAACAAACAGGTGACGGCCCCACGGCTTCCACCATGGAAAACTGGGATCACCCTCACCCCAGACCTCAGCCTTTGTGCAGCTGCAAAGGGTTTTATTTTCACCGAGGAGCAACTCAAGAAGCAGGACATGATGCTTTGACTTCCATGAGGTGAGAGCTCCCAGACAAACCCCAAAAAAGCCTCAGCCAACAGAACGTGATGCTCTCAGGGCACCATGGGGGACAAATGGTTCTCCTTCCCTGTGCCATGAGTTACCCAAAGCTACGCTTTGCCCCAAAAAGGTCACACTTTGGTTAACTATGGCACAGCCAAGACCTTTAAAACACAAGCAGCCGCAGCCCTGATAGGCAGAAAGACCTATTAATTGCTTTTTTCTTCTCCAAGCCAGGGTGCTTTTAAAGGCCTGCCCCAGGAGAGGGCACCAGACCCCCTCTCTGAGCAAACCAGCCTCCCCCAAGGCCACCTCCCTAACCCGACACATGTCCCCCAGCCCTTAAGGTGGGCTCAGGGTGGTCCATCAGCCAAACCTAAATCCCCCCATCCCTGCACCGCTCCTCGCATCTCCCAGGGCATCACTTCCCGGTTTATGCCCCGCTCCCATGCAGCCAAATTGGGATGCTCCGGGTACCAGCCTGGCTGCATTTTGGGAACCAGTAAATCCAGCAGCATCCTTCCCTCCCGTGCTGCCAGCCCTCAGCTGGAAATATTCCTCCTTCCAGCCCACCCCTCCTGCACCTCGGCTCTTATCATCCTCGCTCTCCCTTTATTATTTATAAACTCTAAATGCACTTCACTTGATAATAGTGTTTGGGGAGAAAGTTTGTATGAAAAAGGCATTAGACAAAATAAAGCTAGATGGTGCTGTAAATGGAGAGGGTGGTGTGTTTTGCGGAGGGTTTCTTTTTTTTTTCCTTAAGTCGATCCTCTCAGCAAAACATGACCTTTCCCAGAGCTGTTAGAAACACTTAGCGCAGAATCAGATTTAATGACAAGCAACAGGCAGCAGTTTGAATGAAGTTTAGCTCTGGGGAGCAAAGTAAGGCCAAGCTCATCCCAAGATTTGGGTTTCTTGGGCTGGGGGGTAATGGGTTGGTTGTTTTCTGGGTTGGTTTATCCCCCCACTTCTGCAGGAGCGGCACTCGGAGCCCTTTCGGAGCCTCTCCGTACAGGAGAAAATCCTTTTGCTGCACGCAGCTCCTGCAGGGAAAGCGCTCCAGCTGCAGGGCTCTGATGAGGTTAAGCATTAATTAAATCGAACCGCGAGAAAATAATTACACACATGCATCCGTCAGGCTGACTTGTCACTACCCAGTAACAAAGCTGGATGCAAACTCCATCAGTGGAACTGTCACACGGCTGTTAGGAGGAAATAAATGCATCCCAAACGGACAATTTCATTTAGGGGGAGGAAGGAAAAAAAAAATAAAAAAAAGACCCCACAGATTGCAATGGATTAATGAGGCAAAGGGTTTGTGTTTGCAAATGGATGTAAAATGCAAACACCGTGAGTTGTGATATTATCGTTTAACCTTAATGTCCGACAGCTCACCCGCCGGAGGGACAATTAACCACGGGCTGTAAAAATAAAACCCCCAGCACAGGAGATGCACAGGGAAAGGTGTGGAAACAGCCTCAGAAGTGTTCAGCCATGGCTTTTCACACCAGAAAAGACATCTAAATTAAAAGGAAAAGAAGATGGAATGGGGCTGTGGGGAGTGAGATGTCCACTGGAGATGTTGGGACTGGCTTATATACTGGGGGTTCTCACTGATTTCTGATGCCTGAGACTTTAAAATCTTTTTTCTAGGGTGTGCTGGTGAGGGTTCCTGTAGGTGGAGACACTCAAAGTCACAATCCCCTCCTGAACTCCTGGAGTACATTATGCCTCGGGCAATTAAAGGCAGACCCAGCATCCCACCGCCTCTGACAGCGCACGCAAACAACCACGGAGGAGCTGCTGGTGGGAACAGAGATCCGAGGAAACCACAGCAGGTTGGACATCAACACCATGGGGACCCATCCTGTTCCTGGTACAGCCAAAGGAATGGCCATGACAATACCTTCTCAACTAACCTGGGTCCTTCCCTTCCAGCCATCCTCTACCCTTCTACCAGAGCACACCCAGAGCTTTGGGAGATGACCAGAGACCAACTGGCACGATGGGGACGGTCTGTGACCAGGCAGCTGGGGGTGCTCTGACTCCTGGGGTCCCTTCTCCAGGATGAAGAGATGGAGGGAGACCTTGCAGAGCACCATGAGCAGGTTGCCAAGCAGAGCACAGCAGTTGGAGGGGAAATTCAGCTCCCCCTCCCAAGCAGAGATGTTGGACATGAGCCAGTCTCCAGCCCTAGTATGAAGAAAACATGAGTCTGGGCAAAAACAGAGGGCAACAAAGGGATTTCTCAGCCTGGTATCGCTGACTGTGCCCATGGCCACTGATGGGTAGAGGGACCAGGGACAGTGGTGATGGGGTGAGGGTTGGGAAGACCCTCTCCTGCTTTGAGGCACAGATAGGGATTTGCAGGGAGGCAGGGGAGCACCAGCCTGAGGAGGCTGGAGATGGAGGGTACATGTCCCCAGAGATGGGGGACAAGCCAGGCTGGCTCGGGGCCACACTCAGCTCCCACGCAGCCAGAGGCTCTGCCTGCAGCCCCGCACCGTGTCTCCTCCTAAGCTCAGCTCTGAGGATTAATTGACTTGCTCCATTAGTGACCAAAAAAAACCTCTTGCCTTCAGGCAGTTTAAAAGTGAAATAAAAACCAGGAAAAATGAGGCCAGAGCAGGGACTCAGGGAAACTTCAGCAGACGGTCACTGTGGACCTCAAAACACCCACGCTCACACACGCTGAAATACAGATATATGTATTTGAATAACGACCAAAAAACAAACCAAATAATTTAAACCAGTTAAAGAGTCAGAACATTTTCTTCACACTAAGTGAATAATTTATGGGCAGAGCTATAATAAAAAAAAAAGCCCTCTCTAGGCCTGTTTTGCAGGAAAATGTATCCAGAAAAAAAGATCACATTTCAGACTCATAAATAAATGAAAAACAAAACCATTAGTAAACAGAAAGGAAAGTATTTCCAGCCTGGTTCCTGGTGCTGCCACAGAGAACCTCAGTGCAGAGTGCAGACCATGGCCAAGGGACCCCCCCTGCCCATCATTCCTGGAGGGTCTCCGATGCCTCCTCCTCCTCAGCCGGAAACCTGGACCCAAACCCTCTGCAGAGCCTCACTACTCACCACTTAACCCACGGCTATGGCCATTTTAAGCACCAAGAGCAATAGAAGGCAGCATTTTCCCTTGCTGAGAGGCAACACACAGACCAAATCTTGCTCACGGGGCTCTTCCAGTCAACCTCTTGTTGCTCCAGCGCAGCAGGCAATGGCTATCAAGGCTACAAATAAAACTCAGTGGCTCCCAGCACACTTTTGCACAGTGTGGCCTTTGGAGCCATGAATGCTGCTCCCACCCTTTGCATGAGCCCTAAAAAACGTAGTCCTAAAACCCCAAGCACTGAGGAAGTGCAACAACAAGAAATCCCAGTGATGTGAGTTGTAGCCAAAATGAACTTCACCCCTTCCTTCAAATTAAAAATTTACCAAGAAAACATATTTCACTCCTACCAAACCAGGGTAGCTGATAGGGACCATGGACTTGCATCAGACCAGAACAAATTCCTGGGTGGGGATGTGAGGTGACACCACTCCCAAGCATCTCCTGCAGATCACCCAAAAAATGCTGGCTGGGGTTTGCCCCTCTTCACCCCATCCTGGAAGAGCTCTGGGGTCCCCACACTCAGCAGGGAGGCGAGGAGCTCCTGCCTTCCTCCCCAGCCCAACTTTTTTGGCCACAGCCAGCCCCAGGGCACTGGAGGAGCAGCTGGTGACCGTGGCAGCTTACCTCGGGGCCGGCTCCGGCGTTTCCGTCTCCCCACGGAGGTGCTGCGCAGCGCAGGCTGGAGCTGCCCGATCTCAATAGGTGTGTTGGTGCGAAAGCTCTCCTTGAACTTCTGCATCAGGGATTCCACCGTCTCCTGCGTCACCTCGGGAGCTGCAACACCGGCAAATGGACTGTTGTTAAAAGAGTGACCGGACCACCACGTCCCCCACTGCCCCTACAACCCCTTCATCACGGAGGACAGCACAAGCTGGAACCGAGTCCTGAGGCAGCAGCTCTGCCATGACCTGCTGAAGTCACCCACAGGGACCCTAAGCCGTACCAAAGCCACAGAAATTAGAAAATTGGTTTTTTTTTCATGCTGTTTTGCAGTGGTTTGGATCATTCCTCACCTCTTCCCCCATGTGCACGCAGGGCAATTGGAAGCATCATGCCTTTATCCAAATTATAGCCTGAAGGATTCCAAGCAGGCGGGAAACCCCCGGACACCGAGTTGGCTTCAGGGTGGGTTCAACTCAGTCAAACCCCAGGCTTGGCAGCCTTTTAGGGGGTCAGACACTCCCCGACAGGCAAGTTTGGGATTACAAAGAGATGGGCAAGGCTGGGGTGGGAGCCAGGAGAATGATGTAGAGCTGATCCAGGTATGGCCTGAGCTGCAGCAGGAATCCCTGGGGTCTTCCAGGGGCTGCGTTCCCAGGCTGGGCAGCAGCATCTGGGCTCAGGAAACAGCTTGTCGCAACACTCCACAGCATATCACAGCTTTCTGACATTTAAACAACTCCCCTCCTTGCTCTCACCTGCTCCCCACCCCGTAATGCCAGAAACCCCCTCGCAGAACTGTCCTACGAAAGTCATCACCCACCCACACAATGGGTGGTTACGGGAAAACATGAAACCACTTGCAAAGAGCAAAGATGAAATTCAGGATCAAAAGGTTTGACCTCCCGCAGGCCACAGAGGTCTCCCAGGTTTAACAACTGGTTTGGCCTCTGTCAGCTCCTTGAATAAACTCATTAGCAGAACATAACCTCTGTCCTGTCTCCCTTTTGAGAGTCACCAACTCCCTCTGATTAGCTCCCAAAGCTCCCCTGCCCACGGCGTGCCCGTGTGGGGTTGACAAGGATTACCAGCCCTACAGCCACCCCACATCCCGCTTGGATAAGGGAGGAGTGAGTACCTCGGAGCTCCCCAGCCTGCCAGGAGCTACAGAAGATGCATCACCCACCCCATCTCCCGCGTCCAGAGACACATCAGGTCTGTGTGGAGCTCCTCAGGCTCCCAGTGAGCTCAGGGTGCGTAACTGCTCTGGACCATGGACTCCCATTCTCTTCGCAGCACGTGGCAGTGTCCGTTTTCGTGTGAAATGAGAAGGTGGCCATGCAGGACAAGACATTTGTAATCCTAGACAAGGATCTGACTTAAATGCGAGGTCTGCAGCAGTCCTCCAACAGCTACCCTGTGCCATGGGCAGTGCCACACCAGCCCATGGAGCAGCTCCCTCTTCCTTCTCCCCAAAGCCTATAGGTGATGTCCTCAGCCTCCCCAGGAGCACGATGCTCTGGACCACCCCCAGGGTGGTTTTCCACCACCGCAGGCTGCAGAGAAGGTACGGAGATCTGCCAGGGCCATGGGGAGGGGGAGTCCCAGAGAAGAGCAGCTCAGCCACTGTGCCCACAGAGGATCAGAGAGGATCCCCAGAGACGGATCCAGAGAGGATCCATCCACTGCCACACCAGGAAATGGAGAGACAAGGATCAAACCTGCTGCCTGTGTAAGCACCAAAGGTGGGAACAATTTCAGGAGAGCTCCAGAGAGAGGGTGACCTAAAGTAGCTGTTATGTTTCATCTGTTAATTATTCAACCCCATGCACCATAGATCAAAGGCAGACCTCCCCAAAGCCCCCTGTCCATCTATGGCTTGTGTAGCTGGATCCCATAGTGTTGGACACCTCAGCATGCAACACTGCAACGTTAAATAAATAAAAAAAATTAAATCAAGATTGGGGAAAAGTCTCCAAAGAGCATTTAGTCCCACCTCTGACAGCACACATCCAGCCCCATCTTACAGGGCTCCTCAAAGGTGCTGGGGAAGGATGCTGGAGGGGGGGAGGAGGATGCTGGAGGAGGGGAGGAGGATGCTGGAGGAGGGGAGGAGGATGCTGCAGTTCAGCACTCTGTCATCATGTCTGCAGGGGGAAGCCCATCTCTGCAGCTCCTTTGCCTGGGAGCAAGTGTAGTAGGGCCTCCCTGTGAACAGATGGCACGTTATTTGAACCTCGGGGCTGTGCAATATATAACGTGTGCAAGCAGAGCTGGGAGCTCAGGAACCGCGTGGCTGAGGCTTATTTACCGAAAGGAAAGCAGAAGGAGAGCGCGGGAGGGGAGGAGGAGAGGGACATGCCTTCAGCTAGCGACAAAACACGGCGAGGTTGGAGGTCTCTCATGGTCCCTGCTCGACTGATGGGAATAATCAGTGCCGCAGTGATCGCACCCGATCTGCCCACTGCACTTTGGAAAATCCATCCAGAGGCATCAGCTCCAGCACCCATCAGTGGAGTGAACGCCAGAAGCAGGGGGGAGCGTTATCTTTGTGGGGAGAGGGTCCCTGAGGTCACTGACTATCTGTGATGCTGTTACAAATATTTATTCCAGGAATGGGAGCAAAAAGCTGGCGCATGTCACCACTCTGCACAGCTCCTGTGCGTCAGCACATCTTTGGCCTCCCCGTGCCCCTGAGCTTGGAGGTCTGGAGCAATAAAAGGAAAGAAGAAAAGGAAGGAGAAAAAAGAAAAGAAAAAAGAAAAAAAACCTTGTCAACATGATCTCAGGAAGTAGAGTTTGACATGGCCAGCATGGAGAAAACCCTTGCTAACAAATGAAAGTAGTTGGGCTTCAAGTGAGAGCACATCAGGGGTCAAGGATGAAGGGAAGGCCCTTCATGCACTGCCAACCACGACAAAAGGAAGGGAGAAGAAACCAAAGCACTGTAACGTTGTGAGGCTAGGGGGTTGAACTAGATGATCTCCAAAGGTCCCTTCCAACTCCATACCATTCTGTGATTCTGTGAGAGATGGCACTCACTGAGGCTGCTGTTGGCTACTAGGGGCTCCATCACATCCAAGAAAGAGAGACAGCCCACCATGAAATGCTACCGGGGCTTTGTCACCCAGGGATTGCCACAGTCAGTCACATGAGCCTGGACAGCCAAGAGTAGGAACCCACCACCCACCCAGACCAACGCCTCCATGGGCATCACATACCTGCACAGCAAACACAAGTCTGTACACGCCCCCCCACACACGTGTGTCTGGCAATCCCATCTCTCACAGAAGTTTTAATTGTTCAGAAAAGGATGGGAAGAAGGGCTACCATGGGGTGTACAACACCCTTAACATCNTCTGCTCTGCAAGACCCACCAGGGCTGGACATGCCAGACATGACCTCAGCCAGTGGTTCTGGTGCTGCCACAGTACTGCAGGCTGCTGCGCTCCCCACCACGATGCAGCCACATCATCAACACCTCAGCACCAGCTTCTCCCAATGACGGCTGAACACGACACAGATTTAGAGGTGATAAGACCATCCTCTCCTTAAGCAGAGCTTGCCAAACCGCCTTCTCTCCCACCCCTGGTTTCCAGGAGATAAATCCATCGGGCCTATCGAGCCCACATCTTCGTCACCACGTTGAGAGCTTCTCCAGCCTGGCAGAGGTGGTGAGATCCACCCCGAGGTTTAGCACCACGCAATGATCTCAGTCTCAACCCCATCCTACAAGCGAGGGCCTTCAGCAACGTAACAGCTCCACCAACAAGCTGAAGCAGAGAAAGCTCGAGGCTCTCCAGCCTCCACAAAATCCATTTCCATCCTCCAGCAGTGATTTAAGGACATAGCTGAAGGTCACCGTACCTTTGTAAAGCACACTACGTGTTCCCATCGTACACCTCCCTCCTGTCCACCCCCAGACGCTATTTTGAAAGCGACTTGCTCTTCTTATGGCTCCCCTACTCGTTTGCACATCTCCCACAATTCATACCAATAGCCTTTCTCTCTTTCCTCCCCCCTTTCTGCTGGCACAAATTGTCGGGGAAAATATGTTGTTTGGCTTAAAAATTACAACAACAGAAAAAAGTCATCAACTGAACAACATGAGTGATATTTGGGTAAAAATACATTACAACAGAGATGGGAAGTGGCAGCTCACACTCCAGCGCTTGCGGAACTCCCAGTGCATCCAGGAGAGCCCTACCTTTCCCTGTCACATAGGCTGGGTAGTGGTGGATGTGCTGGGAAGATATCAAAACCAGTATCTCATCAGCTTCAGCAGTCAGAAGGGATTCTCCAAAATGCAGTCCCAGGCTTGGATCAAAGCAAACACCACAACCTGTATTTGAGAGATGCACCAGTTGCGTACCTCTACTGATCACACTTGGATGGTGCTTCTCCATCATCCCAGGACATTCCCGAGGGTCCAGCTCAAGGGACAAAGAACTGGAGAACCCCCTTGCAACTAGCAGAAGCTGGGAAGCCAGGATGGAGCCAGTGGCAATGGAAGTGCCCTGTAGCCCTTGGAAATCAGCCCTCACCCTTGCTCAGATATTTCAGGGTCTTCAGACATGGCTTTGGAGGACCCCAATAGAGCAGCTGTACCACACGCTGGAGAACTGCCCTCAGCCTAAACCAATGCTCCTGCACTCCACAGAGACCCCATATCCACCCAGTACCCGGCAGCCACACATGATGCTGCTGGTGGGGCAGGGGAAGAGCAGCATCTCCTCTACAAACCAGCCTCAATGCCTCCTGGTGTCACCGGGCAGCCGGGAGAGCTGGTCAGGCCCACAGGTCATTTTTTCCAGCTTATTAAAACAGTATGGTGAGGCTTACAGTCTGCAAAGGTGCCAGCTCCCTGCATCTCCTCTTTGGTGTTTGGCTTAAGGTTTCAGTCCCTAGAGTCAGAACCATCTTTGTCCTCCTCACACAAGATCTACACTCCCACAGCTGCACTGAGAAGACTGGAAAGGCAACAGCAGGTTCTCTTAGAGCTTCCCACACTAGGTATTGAGTAAAACATATTGTTAAAAAATATAGTGTTTTTAAGCATCTGATTTTCCCATCCCTTTCTTTAATTTCGGAGTGTCAGAGGGCAAGTCGTTATCGATTCCTCAGTATTACCAGTGGCTTAAAATGCTCCCAGAGTTTTGGAGAGAGGAGTAACCCACAGAGCAGCTCAAGAGCTGCCCGACTGAGTACACCGCTTCACTGGAATCAAACTGTTTTGCAAGTAAACGTCAAACTCAATCAAGGAATAAATGGAAAAGTTTGGGCGCAATTACAAGTCAAGGTTGGTGGGGTTTTTACCTCCTGCCCTGTGCATGGATTCATGACGGCCACATGTAGGATGCAGTCTCCTCAGACACCAGCTCTCCTCCATCCCATCGCCTGCTCCCTCAACCAAATACTTCCAGTATTTTTCCAGGCACAGGGCAGTGTGGGAATCACTGACGCTGGCTCGAGAGGTCCAAATTCATCACCATATCCATAACACACTATGTAAACATCAGGTATGCGTAACGCACTTTAATAACGTTATCATTGTTCCCTCCAAATAAAACCCCTGAGTTTTACTAAACACATTTTGATGTAGATAAGTACTTTGGAAATTCCCACCCTACAAAGTATTTCAAGAAATTAACTTCCTGATTCTAATCGGCATGAGTATAAATTTCACAATACTGGAAGTTCTCCACATGGTGGAAACCCTGTTTTCTCACCAGCTCTAAATAATGGGTGTTTGTTGCTTTTCAAAGCATGAAATAAGCAACAGTGTTTGTTCTGAAACTTGGATGTGGACTGATTTCCAACAGTGCCACCCTGAAGGTACTAAGCTCCAGAAAGCAGAGAGCTTTACTAGCATAAAATTAGGTAATTATACCAATGCCTATACTATGACGGGGTGAGGGAGAGATTTGTACAATCGCTCCACACATGTTGGGATGAAAACACATCTGGAGAGTAATGTCCTGCCACAGAGCACAGCAGGGATGAAAACACATCTGGAGAGTGATATCCTGCCACAGAGCACCGCGGGGGTGAAAACACATCTGGAGAGTGATGCCCTGCCATAGAGCGCAGCAGATATGGCACAGACGTGAGAAACACTGAGAATTTTATCTCACCGTCTCTTTTTCCAGTCATAAAACACCTCTACCACCCCTTCAGCAAGAGTCTCCATTCCCCCCGGTCCCCTGTGCTCCACTAGTCCACATCATATGATTCTATGATTCATTCGATGATTCTATACGCCACGTGCAAGCACAAGTGTCCAAGAAACCCTGGGAGACTGCTGGCTGCCTTATGCAATCAACTCAGGGTGTATATATATGGATGTACATATTGGAAAAAAATATTAATATATAAAAACATCATAACAAAGCACAAATAACCACACATACCCATACATCAGGGGACCGAGCACCTCCTGCAATGCATGCATCTCCGAGCCATCCTTAGGCAAACCCAGCAGGGGAAATGATATAGGTGGCACAGGGCGCTGTGCTGGAGCTGGCCCACAGCCCAGCCCGCCAATGCCACGTCGGGGAGGATCACTCTCTCACCGAGAAGCTCTTCTACACAGAGGGGTTTTCAGATGCAGCAACACAGGGATAGGGGAAACTCGGGAGCATTTTGAAAACGGGCTTGTATTCCATCTCGACTTTTTCTTTCTTTTCTCTCCCAGTCCTTTTGGTTGGGTTTTAAAATAGAAAACGTATACTTTTTTTTTTAACATAGGTGTTAATACATAGGTATTAATATATTAATGGTTATTGTATACATTAATAAATCTCTCACTATAAAAATAGATTTTTTACACGTAAAAATCTTATTTCAATTGCAAATTGGAGGGGGAGCATAGCAGAGGAAGAGATAAAGTTTTATTCGAGATGTCTCCTTTGAAGGAAACTGAACAAATGTACTTTCCTCCTTCATATATTCATGAGATGACTGCTTCCCTACCCTGTTCTCCACCACCCTCAGCTCTGGGCTCAGAGCCAGCACAGTCCTTATCTGGTACGAGGCAGGGGAAAAAAAGCCCTGATAGGATCAGGAGTTTTCAGTAGTTCAACAAATCTGAAAAAGAAAGTCCGTTGGTTTTCAATAAAGCTTGGTGTGTATGACAGGGAAGGAGGAATGCTGGGAGAGGCTGGTGTGCAGCATGGGAAGGGGATGGAGACCCACGTTCACTCAGGGTCCCACAGTGGGGATGGGGACCCGGGAAGCACCAGGGCATCCCACAACCCCTCTGACCACACACCCACTCTTTGCTTTTTCCTCTGTATTCCAAAGCTTTGCCTTTTCCTCCCCATCTCCAGATAGCCAGAGATCACATCTGCAGCTCCTGTCCTTGCTCCACTCAGGTGAGTTGCTCCTCAAGGACCCAAGGGAATACCCAGTCCACCAGGATTGGGCATCCAGAGCCCACACCAGCACCTTCTCAGCACCGGCTGCCCCAACCCTTCTTCATCCTCTCCCCAGTCACGGCGCTTAATCGCTTCCCCGCTAATTGCCTCCACTCATGTGTGCAAACTAACCGTTTACTGGAAAATGCCACGGAATGTTAATTTCATTCGGAACTGGGTAATTGCGAAGCACTTCCATATTTTTTTTTTTTATTATAGGAAATGAATAAGCATTGTATTAATAGCATCGTTTCTAACTCCAACCACAGCCGTGGCCCCATCGGCAGAGGCTGTGAGTCGTTCATCACCTCAAACCTTCCCTTGTCTTTCTGCCTTCCTCCTGCCACGTTCCTGACTTCCCATGCTGGTAATTAA
This sequence comes from Thinocorus orbignyianus, assembly GCA_013400375.1. NCBI lineage: Eukaryota > Metazoa > Chordata > Aves > Ciconiiformes > Thinocoridae > Thinocorus > Thinocorus orbignyianus. The sequence continues at coordinate 102,726 of VXBW01008250.1, read as the reverse complement.
GATAACACAATAATTATAAACACATTGTGAAAGATCAAACACTTAAGAGCTGTGGTCCAACAGTCTCCACTTCTTCCTTGTATCTCTGGATTGCATCCAGCCTTTCAAAGGAGATGGGTGTCTGCACTCTTTGGGCTGCCACCACCTATGTTTGACCTTCCCAGGAGCTACTTCTCACTAGGAAACCTTCAGCTCTTCCATGGGGCAAAGACTTTTCTAGCACACCCCTCTCCTGTCAAGGTATTTATCTCTTTACCCTACTTCTTCTGCAAGGAAAAGCCTTTGGCCATGGAATGCAGCCCCATAAGGCCTGCTCCATCTTCCCCTGCCCCAGCACCGAGAAGGTCCATGCCACCAGAGACTCTGCTTCCTACCTTCTCCACTCTAATAAAAACCTTAACTTCCCTTTTTTTATGAGATATCATAACATTTTCGCTTATGCAGTGAGCAGAGAGAAGCAGGGATGATGGGCAGACCCTCCTTAGCAGCTAATGCTCCTCAAGTTATAAAATAATTGAAAAGTTAAATAAGAACACTCTGGAGGAAGCTTCGGATTTGGCGCTAATGGGCACACGGAGTAGACTGGGCTAATGTTGCATGGAGGAAAGCTGCGGTCTCAAAAGCACCGTGCTGACCTCCAGCTCCCTCTCTCCACTGCACATCTCCTAAAACTCCACAAAACCAGGGGAAAACTGCCCTGGGACCCACTGAGGGCAGCAGAAAGCCCCATCCCTACCTGGCTGAGGAACCTCCACTGGAGAATGAGCCTGGAGGCAGCAGCACCTGTAAAGCAGGAGGCGAGTGAGTGAGAGCAAACCCCAGCACCCCTGGGGATAGGGTCACAGAACCGCAAGAGCCAGCAAACCTGGGTGGGAAAGGTGGCATGATGGTCTCTCTCTAGTTTCAAACACCACTCAAATCCCTGCTCAGCAGTGTGATTGCAGAACAAATTTGCTAGTTGGAAATCAATTTTCCTTCGTAAGGCAAAGATGATACCCTTTCCCAACGCTGTGTCCCATACCGAGGAGAAGAAGGCAGCAACGCTAACCAAGAGAAGAAGGGCAATTTACCAAAACCCTGTATTGCAATGGGGCCAAGAAGCTTCAGCCATGCTCCCATGCCACAAACACCACCCAAGGATCCCCCCTGCAGTAGCAAGGACCAACCACCGGATCCAAGAGTTGCTGAGAGCAGTTTTGTTGGCTGAGGAGAAGACCTGGATCTAAGGGAATGCCCGGAGAGCCCAGGCTATGGTCAAACAAACCACTTCCAAGCTACATGGGCAAGGCAACGAGGCTGAGCAGTCAGACCCTGCAGGACCTAGTAGGTGAGTCACAGCATAGACTGTAACTCAAGCAGGGCCGTCAGAAACGATTGATTTGAAGCACCTTGTTAATAAGTTTCCTCTCCTGCCGGTCCTTCGGGTAGGTCACTGCCTGGTGATAAATGGGGCTGGAAGGTGCCTGCAGACCTAATATCAGTGCAGGTGCCCAGCCTCGATCCATCTTCCTTAGGAGCCAGCTGACAAAACTAACTGTCTCAGTGCCGTAGCCAGGTAAAAGATGAGCAGCAGGAAGAGGACATGGAAACAGAGCTGAGAGCTGGAACTGCTGCTGCCCTCCCTGGTCCCCTCCTCATAAAACCCACAACCCCAAGAAGGACAGATAAGGAGAACATCCCGCACATGACCAGTGGAACAGTGATGCTGCTAGAAGTCAAGGTGAAGAAGCACTGAGCATCATAGAATGGTTTGGGTTGGAAGGAACCTTAAAGATCATTGAGTTCCAATCCCCTGCCTTGGGCAGGGACACCTCCCACCAGACCAGGCTGCTGAAAGCCCCAACCAACCTGGCCTTGAACCCCTCCAGGGATGGGGGAGCCTGTCCTCACAGCAGAGGGGCATCTCCATGGCTTCCTCTGGCCCCGCTCCAACAGGTCCACATCCTCCCTGTGCTGAAAGGAAGGATCAAGAGGAACCCATTGCTCCCTCATGTAGGCTACAGGATCTGGAGCAGCCCCAGATCTGAGCCACACATCCCAGGGGCTGCCCAAGCCCTCACCAACATCTATTTATTTCCAGTAGAAATGGGAAAATTGTGGGGTTGTTCTTTATCCCAGCCCGCATAGCTGCTCCACACCTACACCATGGAGGGACTGAAGCTCTCACAGGTCCTCTGCATTGCACACAAGGCAGCTGCAGCATGCACAGAAACCCAGGAGAGGCAAGGACACTCAGGATCCCGCAGAGTCTCCTAAGGGGAATAAACAGCCACCATATTATTTTTTTAGATTTTGCATCAGGCAAAGAAAAAAAAAAAAGAAAAAAGAAAAATCATCTCGAAGCTAATCCTGGTCAACAACTGGCCTACAAGCCAGCTACGCCTTAAATAATGTAGTGCTTTATCAAACATTCATAGTGATGCACAAAGTGATGAACAACGCGCGCCTGACATTTATATAAATATAGTTCCTGATGGCTTGTTTTCCTTGGACAGCCAAAACTTCACAGCTTATCTTCTGTGAGCCTGTGATTTCGCCTGGACGAAAAGCACTTTGGACACCTGGGGAATCAGGGCTACTGCACACAAAACTGCAGTGACATCTCCCCCAGGCAGCAGCAGCCCCACAAAATGCAGCAAAACTCCATCTCAGAAGAGGTGCTGCTGACCACAAGTCACCCAGCTGTGGCTGGGAGAGGGGATGACCAAGGACCTCTCTTCTCACATGGGACGTTGTGCCATGTTGAGGCAAGACCAACCGAAGCCTCGCAAAACAGCAATAAAACAGTGGGACTTGATGAAACCACCATCCCTACGGGATGCCCAGCAAAATGCTGGTATATTTAAACACCCCTTTTCTCTCCCATTCCCTACAGCATCATCAGATGCAGATTTTCTATCTGCTTCTTCCCTCCTCTGTCTTATGAAATAATGAGTGGGATATGGCAAAAGGAGGGGAGAACAACAAGAAAAATGCATCAGGAAATCCAACTTACCAGCCTTTTCTCAACAGCAACGCTTACTGTGGGCCAGGAAGAGTCCTTATTAGCCTCAGAGATATTTAAGCCTTAATCGGTCATTAAGCACATGCCAGCACAGCATCTCCTTTGGCCAGGGTGATGCAGGACCAGAGGAGGCCACCAGCCCCTGAGAGTTTCCCTATCCCTTCTGATCTGTTGCTGGAGGCAGGAGGCACATTGGATGTGGGTCTTGCTGGGGAGACCTCCTGGGCATGCTCCCATGCATCCACGATGCTATTTCAGGCCACTTTCTGTGGGATGTAAGGGAGAGGGACCACGTCCCACAGGGCCACCAGGCCAAGAGACCATCTTTACTTCTCTCTATGTCGATGAGCACAACCCAAATTTTGGATGAAGGCAACCAGTTTGGTGTGATAGGATGATCCAAACAAACCTAAAACTCCAGCCTGGAAGCTCCCCATTGAGATCTCGAAAGACAATTAATATATTAATTATGACTGTGTTTATCTCTCCAGAAAGCAACGCTTTTCCCTGGCAGGTATGGACATTCTTAAATCAACATTAGTCAGAGCTGGCATCACCATAAAACTTGTGGACCCAACGTCGTATCTATTGTAAACTCTGCAGCTGAAGCCCCTGCTCTCTTCATTAATGCACTCTAATCTGTAGAAATTAAGCACATGGGACTTAAAGACATGTTTAATTGCTCTAATGACTAGAGACACAAGCTAAGCACGCACTTAAATGCTTTCCTGAACTGGGACCCAACTCCTACCCTGTTGGGCCTCATTGTTTTTTATTTCTTTAAAGCTGAAATTCGCAGCCAGGTTTTGCAGCCAGGAATAGCCGACTGCAAAAATGCACTTTCCACTGGCAGACGACATGAATATACATTTTCAAAGGTCTCTGTAAATTACACAAGCACTTGGTGGGGATTAGAGCTGGGAGAAGCTGATCACGTACAAAGAGGGTCATGATCCCATCAGGTCACTAGAAAAAAGACAGAGCCCCAAGACACATCAGATGCCAGCCTGACGTACTGTCCCATTTTAGCCTCCGGCCCCAGCAAACGTTAAGTCATTGTTTTATTTATTGAAGGCTCAGAAAGCCTCTGGTTAATGCTCAGATTCAGGGTGGCACCGCATCTGCTGACCCAAGGGCTCCCAGCCTTTCCAGGGGATGACACAGCCTGGAATGGTGGGGATGGCCCTGCAGCAGCACCCAGGAGTCCAGGCGGGTGAGATGTCCCCATGAGGGTGTTGGGTGTCAGCTCAGGGATGGTAACATCAGGTTGGTCATCTCACTCCCATTGCCCATGGGCTCTTCCTTCTCCATCATGGAGAACACCATCAACTCTGCCCATTACAAGGGCACCACCTCACACCCTGTCTTTAAATCTGACCACCAAGATACTGCAGAGCTCATACATCTATAACAAATAGCAGCTTTAGGGCACAGCTTAACTACCTGCCCTCCTCTTCCTCATCTCAGCCCCCAAAACATCCCTTTCCCCAGCCCTGATATGCTGAGCTCATGCCAGAGTGTTGCCTTACCTCTCCCCAGGAGGAGTCTTCACCGGGAAGTAAAGGCAATGGCTGAGATGTGGCCACCACCACAGCTGCTCCAGCACTAGTGGGTGGCAGAGGAAGTCCCCTTTCCTCATCACCAAGACCCTTCCCCTGCCCTGTGCTGTTGTGATCTCAAACCTAGGCCATTTGGTTCCTCTGCTAAAACCTCTTCTGCAGTTCTGGACCACATCACCCAGAGCAGTTTGGCTTGGAGGCTGTCGGGACCACAACCCCTTAGATTAGCAGTTCTCAACATCTCCTTGTGCTGCACTGTCTGGCTCCGTTCCCCTTTCCTACTCACAGACAAGGACTGGACCATTAAGTGACATGACCAGGGTTACCAAAGTAGCCAGTGGCAGAGTGAAGCTCAATCTACATCTCCAGGTTCACTCTAGGACCATCTTTCAGCCATGCCCAAAAGCCTCTTGCCATCACCACAGAGAAAAGCATCCATAGATTAAGAAAAACTTCAGAGGTTTAGCTAAGTTAACACAGCAGGTGAGAAAAAAGTCCAGGAGATACGAATTCAAGATGACTGCACAACCACATCTTTGATATTCCTATGGTATTAATCATTGGTACCATCAGTAATAAGTCCTGTCTCCTGTCTAGACTTGGAGGCCATACCCAGACTGCAGAGTCTGTGAAGCCAGCACAAAGGCCCGTTTGAAAAGCTCTTTTTTGAACATGAAAGAAACTGAGAAAATAAAGATGGGTCCTTTGTTGCAGCACTGAAATTGCAAATACTCGATTTTCAAGTCTGACATCTTTTTTTTTCCTCAGTTTTCACCAGGCAGAAGTTCTGTTTCTCACTGATCCTTTGGAGATTCAGTTTGGCAAAATCTTCTCGTTGGGGAACTCACGGGTAACCGCACATTCAGGTTTACTGGACTTTCATCTGCCTTCATTTACTGACTCCATCTCTGTGCATCCAACGTGTCCCACCTGGGGATGGACTGTGAAGGACCAGGGGCACTTGATGGACAGAAGCAAAGGACTCCAGCAGCTGTAACCATGTGGGTAAAGATGCGAGCCAGGTGTATTAAAAGACAAAAGCAAGTTAGGAATTCCCAAAGGGCTGCAGCTTGAGGCCATCTGCTCAGGAAAGGCAGAAGAGCAGAAATCATCAGGAGCATGGACTGGAAACTACCCAGAGAATCGAGGTTTGGTTCCCAGAGACAGTGAGGACACTGACATCACCCGCACGAATTTACCCAAATCCCAGTAATTGTAGAACGCTGTGTAAACACAGGGACTGGGTTTGGACTGAGGGGTCTCCTCAGAGAAGGCCAAGAGCCCAGGAACCTCACCTTGCACCAGCAGACCCCACTCAGCACCAGGCACACACACGGGACATGAAACCCCTAGAGACCTTCTGATTGCCAGAGAGAACCCAAAACCACAAGGATCCTTTTGGCTAATTAGGACTGTCTCATTGTTGCCTCCTTCCTCGCTCCATTCCATTTTATTATATTAATAAAATAAAAAAAAAAAAAAAAAGACTACATTTTCTTCCTAAACCCCCTCAGATTTTTCTTTGGTCTAAATTCATCTGGGCTCTGTGCAATGTCACCAGGTCAGTTTATGCTCCTGCTGCAATTCTAATTTTGTCAGTTTTCCATTTTCTAGGGAGTTGGGGGATTTTTCTTTCTTTCTTTCTTTCCTCTTTTTTTTTGCTTTTTCCCCAAGTCAAAAATGATTTTGCGTAACAGTAATAACGTTAATGGCCCTGCACAGCGCATCCAGATTTCAGCTGCAGCTAGGGAGAAATAAACATCTCATCTTTGCCCTGCTGTTTATCTACCCACAGCAGAGCCCGGTATCAGGTCAGAACCTGTAATTTCATTAACTTTATCTCTCAGACGCGCTTGTTGCTAGATGTCATTATTCAGCACATCGCTCCCGTGTTTTGTTTGTGCTGGGCTCCACTTCAGGTGCTCCTGCACCGTACAGGAGTATCCTTCCCAGCCCCATCACTGCTGGAGACTCGTGAGGAAAGTTTGGCTCGTTCATCCATGCTCTGCTCGCCCGTGATTTGCACAATATTTGTGCTGCTCGATTTCCCAGGCAGGGACTTCTCTCCCGTTTTTAAGGGCTGGACACACAAGTCGTCCAGTGTAACTCCCGGCTTGACCTGATCCACCCAGACGCTCTACCGTGGGGAATAAAAATCCCACTCTCTTCCTTGTGGAAAGGGTAAAAGAGCCCAAGAGCGTGGGATGCAGCGATCCCGTGTGATGCTCGGGGAAGCACCCACCGCCAGCATGACCCGACACCTGCAAATCAATCACTGCCTGGCACACAGGGAAAAGCGAGCAGAGCAGGCAGGTGGAGGGGGAGCCGAAATGCTCCATCTTCATCGGATTTGCCATCCCTGGTAATTAATGCTGGGAAAGTGACACTTGAAAGAGCCTCCAGTGACAGCCCCTGCGATGATACCCGCTGACAAGTCCCAGGTGATGTCTTATCACAACGCTGCACTGCAGGAGCGGCAAGGAAAGCTTTTCCCTTGAGTGCTGATGGAATCCCGGGGATGCGGGCACTGCTCCTCGCCCGGTCCTGGGTCATCACACCAAAACCTGGTGGTTCCAGAAAGGCAGCACCAGGGGGGACAGCTGATTCCATCCAGGAACCAAGACCACGCTCCAGCTGGGTTTGCCTTGACGCACCCATCTTCAACCCACCTGTAAAACTGAGCAGAACTGATTTCCAGCCCCTGGGGATCTCTCCAGGTACGTCGGTGTCTGCTCTCACCAACTGCTGAGTTTCTCACCCCACCTGCCGCAGTCCCGCGGGAATCCCGGCAGCATCTGCTCCCCGTCCGCAGGTCCACACCTCCATGCGTGCAGAACGTCCTGCACCCCCCAAAATGCCACCTTTCCCCATGTGTCTGCAAACCAGGTTGGAGAACAAACCCCACAGCACATATATTTATAGTTCTGGTATAAAAATCCTAGATTGGACCTACAGCTGCCTCATCCTTGGCAATCCAGCCTCTGGCCAGCTTCATCAGAGAGAAGCAACCAACACATACCATAGCTTGACTCCTTCAGCAAAGCCTCATCTGAGAGTAAACACACGAGGAATCAGCACAGTTTGAAAGGATGAGACCAGGCAAGGCATAAACCTGCCTTGATCCAAGGTGCAAAGCCCAACGGCATCAGAAGCTGAACTGGAGGGAGCATCTGTGATCAGATCTCACAGCCTGGGGTAGCCCTGGCCCTGCAACTCCAGCATGGGGGGATTTTTTAGTCAGTAGAAGTTTTTTTACTGCCAATTCCTGAAGCCCTAGGATAGTTTAATCATCTGCCCTAGATCTTGTTTACTATTATGTTTTGAAGAGGACTGAAATGCAGTTACTGCTGTCTTCCCCGTTCGCACAACTCTAAATAATTTATAGAAAAGCAAAACAAAGAAGAGAATATGAAAGAATAAAAAAAGGCAGCTCAGTTACAATATATGACGGTTTTCATTTGTTCATTCTCACCGAGCAGAGGGCTGGGGAAACATCTCTTAACACCACAGGCTGGTGACATCCAGCCCTACACAAAGGGGGATGCCAACGGGGATGCTCTGATCAGCTCTTGAGGACGGCAGATGGGCCCCTGGGCACCTCCACGTTTACCTGAGCAACGATAACTGTCACCGTGGTAATAACCTTGTTTCAAAGAGGAAAGAATAAAAAGCACCTTAAGGACAGAAGAAACAAAACCTCAGCCACCACTTCTGACCATCGCAGGAGCTTTCCAGACATGATGCACCATCAGGGTTTTCACCAGCTCCAATACCCAGAGCTGCACAGTCGCCTCTGTGGAGTCTCCCTATCCCCATCCTGGACCCTGTTTCATCCCCGTCCCCCAGCACTGCCACCGTAGGTGCTCTTGCAGGGACTTTATGGAAATCCCAGATGCTGATGGGAAAAAGGGAAGGATGGTTCAGCATCACCCAAAAAGCCCCTTCCCTGCTCAGAAGAAGCAAGCGCATCCCTTCCTCGCACCTGCTGGAGTCACTCAGCAATTACCACTAACGTACTTTGCTTTTGTTTATTCAAATGCATTTTACCGTGCATTGTAGGTGAACAATATTAAATGGCTTCTAATAACATCTCAATAAGCAGAGGTGGGTGCTGCAGCTTCTGAGAGACAGACTTTTAACAACGCAGGCAATCAAATGTGCATTAGCCAGCAGGCTCTGGGGAAAGCATGGATCTTCCCCGCGTAGGAGGAACGTCCCCTTGAGTCACGCAGTGGTACCCGTGCAGCCCAGACCCTGCCTGGCCCCTCTCAGTGATGGTTCTCCAAGTGCAGGGAGCTGAACAATACGGTCCAGCAGTATAGGATTTGCCCGCAGTTAAGAAAACAACTAAATAAAAAGCAGCCAGACAAGATAGCTTTACACAGGCTCTCGCACTGGCTGCCTCCTACAGCTCAAGTGCCTTCCAGCACTCAAGCGCATTAAGGGACATCACCAACTCCAGTCACCCGTGGTTTGGTCTCTCCTCCTCTCCAGAATGCCATACAGGCTGACAGCAAGTAAGGTGCCTCCCCTGCTGCCAAGCCCCAGCTGTATGTGCTGCCCCTCTGCTCCCCCACACCCAGTACAGCCAGCAATGGGTGCCATCGTGTACACTGGGATCCCAGAGAACCCTATTTGTCAATCCTATGGCATCCAACCTCTGGCTATTCATTTTTCAAGGCCAGGCTGGATGGGGCTTTGAGCAAGGTGGTCTAGTGGGAGGTGTCTCTGCCCAAGGCAGGGGGATTGGAACTGGATGATCTTTAAGGTCCCTTCCAATCCAAACCATCTGATGACTCTGTGATTCTATATTGGACTCCTTTTTCCCAGAGGGACACCACCACCACTTTCTTCCCAAGTTGGGAAGGATTGGGGAAGAGGACCAGAGCTCCTCTAAATCCCAGTCCAGCATCTTCAGGGAAGGCACAAAGCATCTGCAGCACCTCATCTGCCCACGAACAGGCAGCTCAGCCCAGCTCTCACCACCAGCTCCCTGCAGTGGATTTCCTGCCTATATCACCAGCATTACTCAGTATTATACTGTCCAAGTAACCAGCACCATAGGGACAAGCAGCACTTATGGTATTATACAGGAGCACACAGTTATGGAAACTATAGTTAAGAAATTATATAGGCTTCTTCCTAACCTGCCCCACAGATGGTATATAACGCTGTACCTGCCGTGCCAAACACCACGAGAGGGTAATGGTTCACATCTGGGGTCTGGGTCTGTCCATCAGGTCTACAGGGATTCAGCTCCGAGCTCCTTCCCTCAATGAGAATTTTCCGACCCGCCGTTTCCAGCTCCACATAGGGCTCCTACGTGCTTGCCTTAAATCTACAGCCCTGATGACTTTGTTTGCGGGTGACTACAGGATCATTCATCTGATCGCTCGGAGAATAAAGCACAGGGGATGTTTTGCTGCTCATGGAAAATACAGCTTTATGGAGCAGCTCCCAGAAGAGCACCAAGGCTCAGCAGGCTGCTCACCAACATGTTCGCTCGTTAGAGCGGATGCCCTGCTCGAGAGCAAGGCAATGAGCATTGCTGCCATCCAGAGAGTGAAATCTGGTCTGATTGATGCCCGTGTGCCCGCACTCACCCACAGCCAGAAGTGTGTGTGAATCCCAGCATTCCCACCCCGTTGAGCAGCCCACTGTTCACGATGACTCTTCATGCTGCCCAGCGCAAGGTGTCACACAAGCCCATTTTTGAAAGAAAAAGTCTCCCCGGGGAAATGCCAGCTCTGCCCCCAAGAGCCATCATTTATGCCACCAGGGGTTTCACAGAGGTCTCTGCCATTGCTAGGACCCAACATACCACCAACTCCGAAAGCAGAGCCATGGGCTTTCCACCTCATCACATCCACATGCTTGTGCTGGAAATGGGAGATGGGTTTTGGAAGAGGATGCAACAAAGGAGACGAGTCAAACCCCAGGAAGCCAATTCTCCATGGAGCTCCCAAGCACACAGCCCACACGCTCCTACAGCACCTGAACCACCAGTGATGGGCACTCAGGAAGTGCTGCGAGACCAGAGGACCCGGTCCTGGGGGCTGGTAATGACAGCTGAGGGCTCACAGCTACCATCCCTCAGTTTCCCCAGCAGTCACCCAAAGGTGACTCCCCCTCTCAGGAAGGGCAGCTTCAGGACAAGGGATGCAAACCCTCTTGTAGATGAAAACTGAGAATCAAAGCCCAGAGAGCCAAGTACCAGCCACAGGGGCTATGCATCGATAAGCCCTTCCTCTCTAGATGACATCGCACAGGACACACCAGCAGGGGATAGGGAGATGAAAAGAGGAGACAACAAAGCCACAAACCTTTCTTTTCATAGTCAGGCTTCTCCTCCCCGCCTCGGCCCAAGCTCTCCAGGGTACGTGTCACCTGGCTGCCAAATTCATCCTCCCTGGTGCTCGGCTCTGCCCGCCGTGGCGTCTCCTCCTCCTCCTCGTCCTCATAGTCATCCAGGATGGGGGTCTCACGGATGGGCACCCCGATGACGGAGTTGTGGGCCTGGAGGCGTGAGTTACGGAAGCTCTCACGGGCCTGGGGGCCCAGCAGCACCGAGGGGATGTAGTGGATCTCATGGGTGGCCTCCGTGCTGGCACTCTTCTGAGGGATGCGGCGGCGCTTGTGCCAGCGCCGCTGGGCATACAGAGCCACCGTGAAGACCAAAAGGAGCAGAAGCAGTGCAATCAGTCCACCCTGTGGAGAAGAGCAAAGGGCATGGGTCAAGAGATGCAAGGATGGGTGATGAAATTCTGGGGACACAGGGATGGACCAGGGGATGCCACAGAGAGCCCCCATAGATCCTCTCTTCTCTTCCACCCCCAAAGCACCCTTTCATCAATGCTCCCTGAAACGCACATGGGTGGATTCATGGAGCAGCCACCTCTGGGGTGGGACATCACAGTCAGGAGAAGCAGGGTGCCAGAGGTAGCTTTTGGCCAGGGACAGCACAGTGACACCCTGGGCTCAGTTCTGCCCAAGTTATTTTGCCCACTCTCCCAGGAACATTGTCCCTACCATGCATCCCTTGTGTCCTCACAGCCCACCCACGCACACAGAAGCTGAGGTGGGTGAGCACCCCCTCCTACTCTGCACTGGGAGAAGGGAAAAGAGGTAATCACATCCCAGCACTTAGGAGAAAAAAACCCATTAAAATAGCCCAGGCACCGTCAGGGGAGCAGTAAAGCCTCAGCAGAGTCACACAACATTTCACATCAACAACGGTGCAACAAATGGCACCACAGAACTCCCGCTCCCCAGGGTACGGTTACCCCAGCGCCACCATCGCAGGCTGAGATTTATCCACGGTTTCATCGAGACTTCACCTGCAGACGTGGGGGGACAGCATCCCAGATTCCAGACCAAAACGTCCCCTGCAAAGCCTTCCTCTTGCCCTCCCTCCCAGTTTTCTTCAGTACAGCTCCCAACCACATTACCATCCAAAATAATATATATATATATAAAAAAAAACCTTTACTGAATAATAAAAAAAAACAAACCTAAAGCTTTCCTAAATATCTGTATGTCCAAGGAATAGGTCTCTCCTCCCCAAGGAGCTGGGTTGGGAAGAGATGAAGGGAGCCAGCTTTGCCTCTGGCTGCTTGGGAGGTTAAATTCGGTCACACTCAGCCCCACACAAGCAAAAGCCATGTCTGTGCCAGCTCCCAGCTTCTTCATCTCTGCAGCGTCAGAGCAATTTTATCCCATGGCAGAGAAGCAAAGCAAAGCAAGGCACTTAAATCAGGAGTGGTGTGAGCAATGGGAGGCTTTGCAGCCTGAGACGGGACAGCCAGGGCAAGGCAGCCCTTCCTTTGGCACAAGGGGATGCCACGGCCCAGAACTTTGCAGAGCATGAGAAAGCAAAGCCGAGACGTGCAAATATTTCATCTGTGTTTGATACAAAGCACCGTGCTGTACCCGGAATCTGGCTCCGGCTCCTAAACAGGATCAGCTGTAAAGAGGTGGCACGGAAAATCACAGCTCACAGGATGAGTTAGCCGAGGGAAAGGCCTCGGGAGCAGGAGAGGAGGAGAGACACTTCCCTGGACCAGCCCAGCACAGCCCAGCATCTCCCAAATTGGCACTAACAGGAGCAGGGCTTGGGGATTCAGGAGGACATCCCTCATTGACTTCCCCAATTCAGTTCATGTGCCATCAGGAAAGGCAGCTTAACAGCCAGGAGATGCTCAGGGATCTCTGCGTGGGAGGAGGGCAGTGCTCACTGAACTGCCCTGCAGCACTAGAGCACCCAAAGGACCAGCAGGATGAGGACCCTTCATGGCCTTCCATGCTCAGAAGCAAGAAAAAACATAGACACCTTGACCTGGAAGAGCAGAAACATGCTTCCTTGGGTACAGTGACCCCAGAGCATCACAGGAGCTTCCCAGTGTGAGGCACCCAGCATCAAAGCAGTTTTCTAGAGAGTATACCAGAATGTCCAAAAGGGGTGCCCAGTGACAAGCACACAGCATGGCCACATGACAAACCACACTGCAAAATCAGGACCAGTTCATGTGCCAGCATCCTTCCAGCAAAGCAAGAGCCGACACATTACAAAAGGGTTTCAGAACACCACTCATGGACATGCCTTCTCCAAAGCCTCACCATCAAGCCACCAAGCTGTTGGCCTGGACATTCCTTAAGCCCGGGTTCTCCCTGCATCTCATCTGCATCGCCCCATCCCTGGAAGTGTGTAAGGCCAGGCTGGATGGGGCTTTGAGCAGCCTGCTCTGGTGGGAGGTGTCCCTGCCCATGGCAGGGGGGTTGGAACTCAATCATCCTTTATGTCCCTTCCAACTCTAACCATTCTGTGATTCTATGATCTGCAAAGTGGTTGCAGAGAACTTCACACCCACAGGTACACACAGGCACTCGCCCTCTCTGGAAAAACACAACCAGAGGTAACCCAGATGCTCTGAAAAGGCCTGAATGACCAAGAAAGCCCCGCACGAGGAGCCTGGGCACCACCCATGGCAGTGCCAGGGCCACCTGCCTGCCTGGGAAACAGCTTGGAGCAGATAAACCTATCTGCCTATTAAATTAAAGACTTCTCTCCCTGGGAGGAGTTACAAAAAGGTGCGGAGGCACAGAGATTATTAGCATGCCCTTCTCTCCCCAGTATGGGAATGACAGGGTGGGCTCAAACAAGTTGAGGGCTCCCCGCTCAGCCCAGTCATGGCTCCTGCATCCTTTGGGGACGAGCTAGAGGTCTCTGCTCACCCTATCACTAAGATGATGGCCCCTCTCTGCCCGGTAAAGGCTGGGGCGTCTGTGCCAGCCCCTATGTAAGCTCTCGTGGGCTCACAGTCAGCAGGCTCAGTTTCGATGGGCTCCTTCCATCCCTGACCCTGCACCGGATACACACACGCTGGGAGAGCTTCCTGGGAAAAGCAGGGGGAAAAAATAATAAAAAAAAAAGAGTCAAACTTAGGAGGCATTCAAGCCAGCCTCATTTTAATCTATTTTTCATGTTAAATTATCCAACTGAGGGAGCAGGAGAGAGAAAGGGGAAGGAAGGGATAATATGAGAAATGTTTTATTTGACAATGTGTCATTCGGAAACTGATTATTTCTGTCTCCGAGCTTTTTAATATTCCCAAACAATGGCCAAGCTGCGCGGGGATTTGGTATTCTAAGGCTGGATTTATAATACTCTGTTCTGCAGTGATAAGAACACGGGCCTTTAATCCTCTGAGCTGTGAACATGCATATTCTCCCACGTAATGTCCTTCCCGCCGTGCTCCACGTGTCCTGCGCTGGCCAAGCAGGAGCCGCTGGGCACCAGAGGGTTGCCAAGACCCATGGGAAAGGAGGAGGGATGGGAGGAGGAGGAGGAGGAGGAGAGAGAAGGCAGACAGTGAGGACAACCCATGTGTTCACAGAACTGCAGGGCTCATAGCACAGGAGTCAATCTCAGCTGAAGGTGGAAAGCAGCAAGGCTGGGACTTAAGTGAAGGACAGAAGGAAACCCGATGGAAAAAGCCACCTTGAAGCCCAAGAGATGGGTGCTCCTATAAATTATGAAGGTTGACCAGCTGCCAACCTGGATGGTAAGTGCTGTTTGGGCATCTGTTTGAGATGCTGAACAATTTCTGAGCAGCAGGAGAACAGATGCCCTTCTTTGAACACAAGCTACCACCCTTCCCTACCAAGGAGTGAAGCATGAGGGAGTCCTGTCACTCCTCTGGGGTCTGGACAAACTGTCTCTTGCAACAGGCTATGCTCTTTCCTGACTCTGCCCAGGCTCCTCGGCCAGCTCTGCTGCCCACTGCAGATATGATGTGGCTCCCTGAGGTGTCCCCCAGCCCTGCAGTTTTGCAGTCAAACACAGCACAACCACAGCAAGGCAGCCCAGCCATTGCGAGAGCAAGCCTTGAGGGTCTGTTGGCCACCACAGCAAAAAGAGCTGAAGTCACAGAAGAAGGTCCCAGGCTGGAGAAGAAGACAGTTTGGGCTGGAAAGACCTCTTACACCAAAGCATCCCTTCTGTGGGTCAAATCAAACCACTGCAGAACAGCCCAGCACCCCTGCTGCCTCCTCCAAACACTGATGAAAAGGTTTGCTCTGGGGGGAAAATACGCCTATTTCTCTTCTAACTCTGAAGCCACTATTGCTCCTGCACAACATCCAAAACCAATTATTGTCCCGCACTGTGGGACAACCAACCCCATCCCTAACCTGCTGGGCGAAAGGGGGCTCTCACAGCCCAGAGCCATCAACCCAAGGACAGTCCCTTGGACAGTCCCCAGCACAAACCCTGCACAAAGACCCCCCCAAGGCTTCAGAGAGCTGGTGTGAGCGGGACACCAACTCCAAAGCATCCCATTGCCCTGTGTCCTCCCAGCGGGTGAACCACGGTAAGCAAACAGGTATCAGCAATAACCACACAATCCTCAGAGCTCTTCACACTGTGTATTTTTTCCTTCCTTCCTTTTCTGGCCGTGAAGGTAATTAAACACTAGAACAATTTACCAAGGGTTGTAGTGGATTATCCATCACTGTCAATTTTTTTTTTTATTTTATTTTTTTTTTAAATCAAGCCCAGATGCTTTTAGGAAAGTTATGCTCTATTTCAAAGGAGAAATAAAGGCTTCAGGAAATTCTTGTGCTCTGTTCGGCACTGGAGGGCAGAGCAGATGACCCCAGAGTCCTTTCTGGTCTTCTAGTCCCCCAGTTTTTGTCAGTCATAGCATGGAGCTCCAGAGCATCTTATCTCTCAAACATTTCATAGAATCATAGAATGGTTTAGGTTTGAAGGGACCTTAAAGCTCAAACAGTTCCAACGTCTGCCCTGAGCAGGGACACCTCCCACCACACCAGGTTGCTCCAAGCCCCAACCAACCTGGCCTTGAACGCCTCCAGGGATGCGGCAGCCACAGCTCCTCTGGGCAACCTGGGCCAGGGTCTCACCACCCTCAATACCAAAGAATTTCTTCCACACATCTCATCTCAATTTCCCATCTTTCAGTTGAAAACCCTCTCCCCTCTCCCTATGGCTCCCCTCCCTGATCAAGAGTCCCTCCTCAGCTTTCCTGAAGCCCTTTTAGGGACTGAAAGGGGCTCTAAGATCTCCCTGGAGCCTTCTCTTCTCCAGGCTCAACACTCCCAATTCTCTCAGCCTGTCCTCACAGCAGAGTGGCTCCAGCCCTGAGAACATCTTTGTGACTCCTCTGGACCTGCTCCAACATTTCATCCCCTCCTAGGTCAACCCAGACGCATAGAGTACAACTAGACCATGGACTCAAGCAAGCAGGTTAGACACATCCACCTAACACCGACCAAAGGGAGAGATGCCACCAGCAAGGACCAAACCTTGGACCTCAGTACACAAATCTCTCCTGGCTCATCTCAGCCATTGCCAAGGGCTATAATAAAGCTGCGCTCAATGAGCAGGTGTAGCAAACATTTGCATTAGGTTTTAGCCACGCTGTAATTTGAGCTAACAGATTTCTAATTAATTTAACTAAAAACAATGGTGAACAGCAGGACAGAGACCCAATAAATGCCGATTCACCAGGTGGAGACTTGCTCCCGAGCACAGGTCCTCTGAGGCCACGTCCCAGGCTGAACCATGATCAGACTTGGGATCATCCACATTAGACACCATAACAGTGGCTGTTAATTGGCAAACAATCCTCATGGTCAAACTCTTTGGCACAGCCAAACTCTCAGCAGGTGCCCGTCGGTGCCCAGGCTGGTTGGGAGCAGCCCTAAGTCTGTTCATCCTCTTCCTCCCAGCCCCACCAAGAAGTCCCTTCCCCAGGCCAGACCCTGCACCAGGACCCCTGTGCCCAATCCCCATCCAAGGTACGCTTAGGACAACTTTGGAAGAAAAATATCACATTTAACGCGTTGGGTTGGGTGGCATCTGCCACTTCCCTTTCCAGATCGAATCTCTGCACCACATCACCTTCTCCCTAGGACTCCTTTGCCTTACTGCTCTTTCTCTCTTTGCTGCACCTCTCAATTTAAATATTTCTTCTGCAAATCTTAATTAACATGCTGTTTGCACCTTCTTTCAGATCATTAACAATGAAAAATAAGGCCGATTTTTGCAGACATCTCTCACAGTCTTCCCTCTCCTGCGCGCTGCCGTTTATCATGACCTTCTCTGCACCCTGCTGCTTCCTCACCCTCCCAGGGTGCAGGAGATGCTCGCAGACAGCACATCATCTCTCCAGCTTTAAGGAACAGCAGGGCAAGAAAAAGGATGTTATAGAGTGTGTTCTTCCCTACAGTGGGGATAACACCAGCCTGCAGCTGTCATCCCCATAATAAGGGAGTTCTGGTGTTTCCTGCAGAATTGAGGTTTCTGCACCCACAGCATTCCTGTCTGCATCTCCATCCTTCACCTCTTGTGTCTGTAGCAAGGAGATGAACACCGGGATTAAAAAAAACAAAACAAAACAAAGCAAAAATACCCCAAAACCACACCTCCAGAGAGAGTCCGGATCTCAAAACCACTCAGCCCTACCTCTCCATACAGGTCAGCAATGATCCAGGGCAAACCTACTAAAAAATACCGCATTTTCTCCCTGCATGCTTCAAATACCCATTCAAGCACTGCTTCACCAAGGTGCTTAACCGCACGCTTAACTTTAAATATGTGTTTAATTCCCATTACAGTCCATGAGACTACAGCACACGCCTCAGTGCTTTGCTGAGCGGGGACGGCTGCTGCAATCATGGCCTGAAGAGAAATGTATTATGTCTTTTTCCTTTCCCTCCTTCTTTCCACAGTTCTAACAACATCACCGAGCTCCAGCGGTGATGGGGAAGTGTCTTCTGCTGTTGGTGGTGTCACATCAGCATCACCTAACCCTGCCTGGAGGAGACAGCACCTATGAACCACCCCCTCTGGAAGGGTTTTTATACTGGTGTAGGATGTGGCCCAGGGGGTTGAAAGAAAGGGATCCCATGGGATTGCTGCTCCATCAGAGGTCCCTGCAGATCCATCACACGTGGTGGCTCTGCTTGCCATGCAGCACACACACACACTGGGCATAAATTTAATAGCACATACAGTCCTGCAAAGTACAACACATGCACAAGAGTTGAGAGTTACAGTTGCTGTGGGAACCATAACTTTAAAATCTCTGACTCT
>VXBW01008250.1:15089-81647 GCA_013400375.1 Thinocorus orbignyianus | reverse complement strand
AAAAAAAAAAAAGAGACCAAAAGTTTTAGCCACCCCACCCCATCACAAATCTGCAACTCTCACTGAAGTAAAAGATCAAAGAGCTCAGCAAATTTGCAAACCCTCTCCTTTCCAAAAATGTCACAGCCATTCCCAGCAGGTTATTAAGAGCCCAGTTAAGTACAGCACTTAACCATACACTTAACTCCCATTAACTGCCCTGGGACTTTGCACTTACATAAAATTTATCAGGTGTTTCAGGGCTTCTTTACTCTTCCTGGCCAAGAATGCAGAGTTTCCTGCTACCTACCCCTCAGTGATTCTCCCTCTCTACTCTGCACTCGTGAAACCCCACCTGGAGTCCTGTGTCCAGCTCTGGAGTCCTCAGCATAGAAAGGACATGGACCTGTTGGAACAGGTACAGCAGAGGACCACCAAGATGCTCAGAGGGCTGGAGCTGAGAGAGCTGGCGCTGTTCAGCCTGGAGAAGAGAAGGCTCCGGGGAGACCTTAGAGCAGCCTTCCAGGATCTGAAGGGAGCTTCAGGAGAGCTGGAGAGGGACTCTTGGTCAGGGAGTGGAGTGACAGGACAAGTGGGAAAGGTTTTAAATTGTAAGAGGGGAGATTGAGATTAGATCTCGGGAAGAAATTCTTTGCTGTGAGGGTGGTGAGGCACTGGAACAGGTTGCCCAGAGAAGCTGTGGCTGCCCCATCCCTGGAGGGGTTCAAGGCCAGGCTGGATGGGGCTTGGAGCACCCTGGTCTGGCGGGAAATGTCCCTGCCCAGGGCAGAGGGATTGGAACTTGATGATCTTGAAGATCTCTTCCAACTCTAACCATTTTGTGATTAATCTGTGGCTCGCATTCCTCAGCCTTGCAGAGGTTTTGGAGCGTGTCCGAGCAGGTTGCGTGCATGGAAAGAGAAAAGCTTCTTCCCAGATGGATCGAAGGGCACGGCTATTACAGCCGGTTGACTGCAGCCCAGCTGCACCATGCCAGGAGGGTCCATGATGGGAACACTGCATCCCCCTCTCCTCCCCTTCCCCATCCCACAGCGGCTGAAAAAGTGCCCATTTGGAAACGGGAAAGGATTCATTTCAATTAAATGTGGCTGATGCTCCAAACGAAACCAATTAATTCTCCCCATCTGAAAGCTGATTAGGCGGGATATCTGGGTAAATGGATAATAACAGGCTAATAACACCCTCCCTCCCATCCCCATGTGTGCGCTGATGCTGCCGTGAGGTTTTTGACACTGTATCGCCAACGTAATTGCAGCATCTCTGAGCAATCACGGAGTGAATACAGCCACCCATACCTGGTGGCACTGTCCCCAGCAGGGACTGGGCAAGGATGGCCACTTCGGAGCCAGACTGACCCCTGTTACCCCCTCAGCACCATCCATGGTGGCACTGGGCACCCCGTCTCTGCTCACCCACCCAGTGACACCAACGGGGGCTTCCTGGGAGACAAGCACAGCCATGGGGGTTGGGTGTTTAGCTAATGAGCAGTAGCTCATTAATGCAAACAGGCTGCACACCAGGGGAAGAGAGCTGCCCTCCACATCTCCCCAAACCCTCTTCCTCCCCCAGGAGGGCTCTGTGGGGCAGTGCTGGGCATGGCAGCTCCCCCTCTCCGCAGGGCTGTTATTAGCTGGTTTTTCATCTCCACTTAATTAATTTCCTCATCTTTACCCCTCAACTGCTGCCCTCTGGGATGGGCTCCCACCCTGCCTGGTCTGGGGGCAAATGAGACACACACCAAGGTGCTGAGGCTAAAGAGTCGGGGGACAGTTCTGCACCTACACCCCAAAACCACTGTATCCCTCCACCCGATTTCAACATCCCCCCACCAACCCAGCCATGGGATGGGCAGCTCATGGGGACAGGAGAAGGTACAAAGCCATCCCCCATTCTTCTGCATTCCTTGCCCCCTCCAGTCCCCAAGCTCTCAATACCACGGCAGCCCTGGGCCCCCAGCCCAGCCCCTCAGGTAACTGCCAAGGGGGTGGTCCCCAGCTGGGGAGGCAGTGGCAGGAATCTTCTAGCTCTGATCTATTTTTTTTTTTTTCATTTCGTTTTTTTTCCCCCCAGTTTAAAAGTGTTGACTGGCTAAAAAAACACTTTCTAACAGGGTATTTTTGGTTAAGAGCGATCTCCAAGCCAAATCACGCAGGGAGAAAAACAAAGATCTCAATCCCGCTGACATTTTCTAATCAAATTTCCTTTTAACTAATTTGACAGGCCTGTTTTGAAAATCTAAATTTAAAGCTAAAATAAAGTTAGATTCCACAGCTAAATGCGAATTGAGTTGAAATATTTCAAATGGAGCTGATAAAGCCCTTCTTCCCCAACCTTTCGGCTCACAAAGCACCTCTCCGCTCCTTAATTGCCGCTCCTGATGTGGACAGCAAGTACCGAGCTTTGATTAGCTTCCCCCCTCAATGCACACACACCCCCAACAGCTTGTTTTTAATTTCTGGGAGGCAGGAAACCCACCTCCTGCTCCTCTCCATCCCAACTCACCCCAATGCAGTGCCCGTCCCGTCGGCCGGGCTGAGTTCAGCCCGTGCAACGCCCCCCTCTTCATTCAGAGGAGGCCTGGCCTCCTGCAGAAGAAAACAGCTTTGCCTGAAGGGAAAAGCACAAATGGGAAATGAAGATACAGTCGTATGCTCACGGAGAAGCTCGCCCGGGTGGCAGGGTGAAGGCAGGCGGCAAGGCGAGGAGAAAGCCCCCCAGGTAGAGAGGTGCATCCATTCAAGAGGCGGCGCAGATCTGCATGGACTCCTCTTGTCTTTCTGATCCTTACTTTCCTTGTCCTTCCCTAACTCCAAACAAAAAAGAACCTCTCGGTCCCCAGGCGCTTATCTGATGTCCTCAGCATCCGACCTCCTTTCAGGCTTTCACCACAAAAGCGTTATTTCCCACAGGACAGAAGAAGCCCAAAAAAGAACCACGTCCCCAGTATGTCATACAGGCAGAGCGCTGGAAACTCAGTTCGACCTTTCTGATCCATGCCTGCATGGTCCTTGTCCAAGTCCCCAAACTCAGGGAGCCCAGGACACCCCAGACAATGTGTAAAACCCCAAGGTGAAGACAACCTTCCAGTCCGTGGTTGAGGAGCACCTGGATGTGAGACAGCGAAATCAGTGCCCCAAGTGCCATCACAACAGACTGGGACCAGAGAAGACAAAGAAGATACTTAGCTCTTTGCAAAGCCACCACACTGAGCAATGCCTAGATGCTCTTCACCAAGAGCTTCACTTGTGACCAAGGAGACATGGTCCTCCTCCAACCCCATCCTGGCCTTCCCTGAGCTTCCATGGCCAGGCTTTCCACCCCAGTAGGGATTTTCCAGAGACAGCAGATGACTCTGCAGGGCTATCCCACACCTCCCAGCCCAGGATCTGAGACGCTGTGGAGGGGACAGCCAGCACTGCCCAGACAACCACAGGAAATGTTCTATCCAAGGCAGGCAAATATTTTTCCATCAAAGAATTTTCAAAACAAGCTCTTCTCTCCTGGCAGCCTCAACAGAGGACTGGGACAGGCTCCAGCAGGCAAAAAGGACCTCAGGAGCCCAAATGGGGCCAGAGTCACTACATGCAAGAAAACAACTAAGAAAACAAAGTCCAGAGTTCTGCTCCTTCACCAATACCAAGCAGCAGCCCACCCTTCCTTCTGCCCTACCAAGTTCTGCTTCCCCCACAGCCCCTCTCCTTAACACATCCCAGGGTGCAGCCAAGGACCTGAGTCACCTCTGGTCACCAGCTGAGCTTGGCGGTGCCAAAGGAGCCATACCAGTCATCTCCTGCACCTCAGCTCTGCAGAGAAGAGGCAGAGGAGGCAGGCAGCAGAGGCCGCAGGCTCTCACAAGCCCTAAAGCTGCTCCTTTCCCTTAACCAGGTGCAAAACACATTTATCGTTCTAACATTCCCAGAGACAGCTCAGAGCTCTCTTTCCAAAGGAGACTCAAGTTAAAAATCTATGTGACAGCCAACCAATTGCAGCAGGTGNGAGCATCTTTGTGGCCCCCCCGACAAGGGTTCTGTTTTAAAAACAAATGCTGAATGTATCTTGCACAGAGCAAAAAAGAGCCCTAGGAAATCAAAGCCCAGAACTGAGGGGTCTCCATTAACCTAGCTTCAGGCACCAAAACTCCCAAAACACCACCATTTGTGAGGGCAAGAAGAATGGATGTGGCTATGCGGATTCAGGGCATTGCCTTCAAGGTACCTTCAAGGCCTTTCAAGTAACACCTTGGAAAGGAAAATACAAGTGCTTAGAACCCCCTTCTTAAAAAGTAGATAGTTGTTCTCCACACACACGTGTGCCTGTGACCTCCAGCCAAGGAGCCGTGGGCAACACCAGGGCAGGAGGAGGAGGATGCCAGCCCACATTCCTGCTCTTTGCTGGGAGCGAGATACTTGAAGCCAAATCCTCAGAGCTAAACATTTACAAGTAAAGGATTTCCATCAATCACTTCCAACCACCTGCTTATTTAAAATCTGTCCAAACACTGTAAAAGTTATTTGAAATATTAGGCTGTTGCGAAGATGGGCTGAAGGCAGTGTGTTTTGGGGGTGGAGGGGTGTGAGTTGTGGGGCTGCTCCTCCTTGGGTCAGCCAGGGTCCAAGCCTACCTCTGATAGCATAGGAACTGCCTAGGGGAAGACGGGGAAGTCTTGCAGAACAGGACAGAGAAACATCCATCACCATCAGTGACAAAGAGTTATCAATCCTGCCCGGGGGCAGAGAGAGAGAGTCAGTGGCCTCTCCACATCCCTTCCACTCCAGAGATCATAAGGAAAAGCCATCCTCATTCCACAAAACCCAGGAGAAAGTCAGGATCCCTGGAGTCTCCCAACTGATGCCAGTACCATCGTCACAATGAGATGTTTGGGGTACTGAAACAACACTCAGCAGGAAAAAACAAAAACAAAAACAAAAAAACCCAACCAAAAATACCTCAGCGTCACAATGCCACACCTGCCAAAGCCAAACCACTCTAGCATTAACCTGAAAAACTTGTTTAAGAGGATGACAATCACAAATTAGCACAAGCCAAGGCTTCCCAGAGCAGATGCTCAGCTCCTGCAGCCTGGGGCGTGCAGGTGAGGCTGCCACTCGCCCCCTCATCAAACTGGCCCCCCAAGCCCCAGGGACCCAAGGTGTTTCCCAGGGGTTGTAAGTGCAGTGAAAGATGTTGACGGGTGCACAGCCAGCCAGAGCTGCTCGCTAATCCACTCCGTGCTCGAGTTTTCCCTATTTGCACTGTCAGGATGTTTTCCAGCACAGATAATCATTGAAACCTGAAGCTCCTCAGAACAAAAACATACAATTAGCAATTCCCCCACCAATTAGGAAAGGAAGGAAGAAACCCAAAGCACAATTTAAGTCTCCGTAAACCAGAAAAGAGCAAAGAACTAGCTATATATGAATGCGGTTAGGCTAAAATTAAAGAAGTCATGGGTCCTATTTCTACACACTGCACCCTCCAGATCCCAATTCAGTAATATATATATAGAGAAATTGTGATATACACACAGATATGTAAACCATGTATTTCATATATGCCCACAAAGAGACATATAGGACGGATGAAGTGCAGCTCTGTGTATCTGCCTGTCAAAAAGCCCCAGTGGGACACCCACCCCTGCAATGCCGAGGGGCTGGTGGGACCCCAGGATCAGCCCATAGCCCCAGCCCTTGAGCTGTCCCACTGAGGGAGCAAGCAGGCACACCAGAGCTCACATTGTCCATGGGATGGAGAAGGTCAGGGAAGCATATGGCATGCACACCGGGTG
Source organism: Thinocorus orbignyianus (assembly GCA_013400375.1). Lineage (NCBI taxonomy): Eukaryota > Metazoa > Chordata > Aves > Ciconiiformes > Thinocoridae > Thinocorus > Thinocorus orbignyianus. Next base: position 75,862 of record VXBW01008250.1, on the reverse strand, counting down.
CTGGAAAGAGGATGACCTCCTCCTTCTCTTCCTCAGCAATTTTTAGATCCCTCTGCATCATGAGCCAGGTCTCCCTGGCTGGAGGGGACAAGAGGAACAAGGGCATTTTGCTCTGCTATCAAACAAGATGAGAAACTTGCGAGCAGCCTCTGATGTGACATGGTTTTAGGGCTACTGGGTGATGTGTTTGGAGCTTGTCTGGGCCTCAAGCCTCAGCCCCCTTTCTCCAGGATGGTCACACTGCTGTCACCTCCAACAAAGCCTGATGCCGGGGTCAGGTCTTTCAGCAGGTGAGAGGCACCTGGATGCACAAGCAGCAATTGGGAAGACAAGCCACCTTTTGAATCCAATTCACCCGCATAAAATCATGGAATCTTGGAATTTTCAGAGTTGGAAGGGATCTCTAGAGATCATCTAGTCCAACTCCCCTGCTAAAGCAGGATTGCCGAGAGCACAGTTCTCATTTCACTTGCGCATCACTGAGATCCAGGGGATGGGGCTTGCATTGAGAAGCCAGCCCCCTTTCAGCTCTCCTACCTGCAGAAACCTCCCTGTGCCTCTACACCTTCGCCTTTATTCCTCCTCACATCAAAGAAGGATGCACTCATCAAGTGCACTGGGAAGAGCCTGAAGGACACAAAAACAACTCCTGAAGATTAGCTTAGTGCTGGTTACTGCTCTCCTGACCAACATCCCCGCACTGCTGCCTGACATTGTGGGAAGCCACAAACTAAACATGGAAGACAGGAGGACAAATGTCTGTCACCAGCTTCTCAGCCCAGCTTCTCCCCTCAGGAACAGGTCACCTCTCAATGGGGAGCAGGGGGAGAATAGACTCCCCCTTATAACTTAGGGGCTCTCCCTGCTCCAGGAGAGGATGAGCTTTTTGAAGACATACGGCTCCTCTTTCATACTTTGAGCCACAACTCCAACACGCTTTCAAATTCCAGCTGCCTAAGCGTTTTTAGGGTTTTTTTTTGCAGATATTTCCTCTTTCTTTGCAATCATTTGGCTAATAAGATGAGCAGGTTGGGCTCATTTATTTTGGACACTGTTCTTGGGTCATTAGCAGAAAGGCTAATCATTGCATTGGCAGAAAATATCACTTCTGCTTCAGAGCTGGCTGCATGGCGCAGGGAGGGGGAGGAGGGAGCTTGACGGAGACTTTTAAAGAAAAATAATACAAAAAAAAAACAACCAAGTTTCATGCCTCAAGAAGTGGAATTTTCCTCTGCTGTTTCCCCAGGTACCCACTGCCAGGATGAAGCAGGCAGACTTCACCGCCCGAGGCTGCCGCTCTCTCTCACACACGTGCCACCTCCCAGGGCACTGAGAAGGAGGGATGCTGACAGCATCCTTCTCCAAGAGGTGTAGCAACCTGCCCTGGCGATACTCAGCCCTCCAGGGAAAGATGCCCTTCCTCACCCCCAGGGCAAAGCCAGGTGGGAAGCCGACTGTCTCAAAGCACAAGGTGGTCAAAACCTTTCTGGGGTGGTTTGGGGTTAGGAGAGCCTATCAAATGCGATGCCTGTGCTCTATTCACAGCACCTGAGTGGCTAAAGATACCTACAGAGAGTTGCTGGAGACATTTAAAAAGCAATTTGCATTCGGCAGTGAAGGCTGGGGTGCCAGTGGGAGATGCTGAACCGCCAGGCATTTGCAGAGCTGAGGCCTGAATTTCCAGGAGAGACAAAGAAGCTGAGCCCTTTCCGTTTCTCCCTCAAGAGAGGAGAAAGTAGAAGTAAAAGACGCAGCCCCATGATGCAGCAGCACCACCAAGCAAAGCTGCTCCCCAGGCTCAGTCTCTGCAAAACCACCTGTCACCAAGGGAGAAGAGTTGTCCTGCAGACACCCTGCCAGCACAGGGACAGCAGGGCTGCTGCCATCTCACAGCCCTGCCCTGGCAAGGGCAGAAATGAGATGCTGGGGGAGTAGTGACAGCTGGACACAGCACAGGTTGTCCCCTCCTCTCCCAGACGGGCAGCCAGCATATCTCCTGCTGCCCTCCTCCAGATTCATCTGGCCCCAGATGTCCTGGCTGTGTGTGCTGCCATGACCTTGGCCGCTCTCGGCAGCATCCCTGGGGCCAGCACAGGCTGGGGAGGCTCCCAGCTCCCCAGGGATGCTCTCAGCAGCCATCCATCAGCTCCCCACTCTCCTCCTGCTCTCTGCAGCTCCACAGCTGGGAACCCCGATGTCCTTGCCAAAGGGGAGGCAGCTGGGTAGGGGGACAGGGTGGCAAAGGCTGGGAGAAGGCACGCCAGAAATTTGTCCCCCCTTCCTCGCTCCCTGAGGTGCTCCAGCTTGCCTCGAGCCACACTGTGGCCAAGGATCTTCCCAGTATTCCCATGGGACCATCACACTGCACTCCCCCATCAGGGCAGCAGAATCCAGTGATAAAAGGGGAGCTGGAGCTTTCCCTGCAGGGCGATCTAACCAGAAGAAGATGATTTGGGAGCTAATTTAGAGCTTGGATTTCCTAAGCCTTTTCAGACATGGAAGCTATTGGCAGGCAGCGTTACAGCCCCTGCCAGTCTCAGCGGCTACATAATGTCCTTCCCTTGGCAAGGGGAGCGCCAGGGAAAAAATAACACACAAAAAACAAGGGACATGTGATGGAGAGCTTGGCTGAAGGCTCCCTCCCCTCGCCGACCGGCATGCCAAGGAGGAAGAGCATGGAAAAAAAGAGTGAAAAGCAGCCATTTAAAAAGGAAAGGGGAAAAAAAAAGGAAACTACAAACAAGCCCACACCACTTTATTTTGCTAAGGGAAACATGGCTGAGCTGAGAGGATAGAGATGTGGCAGGAGCTGAGTGCACCTAGCACCATCACGTTGCTGGGTGGCCAGGGCAAAGCCATTGCCCTTCCTGCATCCTCCAGCCAGCATAGGAAGATGCATCCCCATCTGTCATAACCCCCTCTGCACCCCACACTGCTCTACAGAGCCCCCAAAAGCAACCCCGAGGTCTCCCATTGCACCCACCCCAGTGAGCCTGCAGAGATAAGCGCTACCAGGCTCCATGAGCTGCTGGCTCATGGATAGTTTACTCTCTACCAGGACCCCCAGACCAACCCAAGCACAGCATACAGATGCCACCATCCAGGTGACAGCAGTGTCCCCAGCTTCAGGGCAGCGCTGTTAAACGGGGTGGGTTTACCCAAGGAGGGATGTACAGCCCCTACCCAGCCACAGCAGCAGAATGGGTGATGGGAAAGCACCCTGGCACAGGAAGGGAGCATGGTGAGATGCCATGTGCCAGCAGAGACACCTGGATGACAGGCAAGGTATGGTCAGATGGAGTGTGATCACTTTAGAAGAGCAGCCGGCAGAGACACACAGCACACGACAGTGATTACAGCTGCTCTTCCCATCGCCGTGCATCACGCTGTCAAACTGAGCATCCTGCACCTCTACGGGCTCAGCTGCCCTGTGCGATGGCTGGAAAGGCCCATCCAGCTCTGGGAGCAGAGCAGACTGCCCCACATACACACAGAGCTCCCTCCACGGAGATCTGCTTGGTTGGCAAGACCAGAATCTCCATAGGACAGCACCCCATGGAGCACAAGTGGCCCAAAGCCAATGTGGGTCACCTCCACTCAGGGCTACCTCCATTCATGAAGCCAAGGGGCACACAGGCAGGGATGTACACCCTCTGAGGGTCTGTAGCTGCCAAGGTCAATGTTTCACTCCAACCCATCTCAGCTGGGGGGGAAACTTCCACACCAGAAAGAACAGCTCATCCTCAGACCCCCCAGGGAAGGCTGTGCCCAGTGGTGGTGGGGGATGTTGGGGCTGGCAGCTGGGAGGCTACGTGATTCAGGGTGGGGTGTACAGGGATTGTGTTAGCCAAACCACAAGCAGTCAGTATCCGAAGGCAGGAGCAGCTTGCTTGAAAAAAAATCTGCCCGTGACTCTGTCACGGGCTGTTGAAATACTCCTGCAGACCCCCCACCTCCCTGCCACGGTGGTGGAGAAACAAACCAACAAACAGACCAGCTCATCCCTGCCTTCCAGACAGCACAGGATTGAGGGGGGAGAAGAACCAGGTCACTTTTCTCCTCTGGTTTGGCAAGGTTACTCCCCAATTCCCAGGTCTGAGCATCAGCTACTAGAACAACCTGGCTGACTCCTCCTCCTCCTTCTCCTCCCTTGGCCCCCAGACAAGGGGAGGATGAGCTGGGCTGCGTGGCAGAGATGGTTCAAGTGCATGGCGAGGGCAAAGAGAATTGAAAACAGCTCCAGCTAGTGCTGCAGCATCCATCACAGCACAAGCCATGAGCATCCCAGGTGGATCTGGGAAAGAATGACACCAAAGCAGTACTGAAGATGCCTTGAAACAAGGTCAAGGTAGCCCCCAAAGAGGAAGCTAAGATCTGTCCACTCAACCAGCATCCCTGAGCCCAACTAGCATGCCCAGACAACTGATTCTCAAGATGTTTGGTGCAAAATGGGACTAGCGATAAGCTGCAGGCAGTGACAGCACCAGACCCTCCCTGCAGGGCACAGACAGTGGGAAGAAAAGCTTCCCTGACCAGGGAAGGCGCAGCCACATCTACATTCTCCCCTGTAACCTCAGCTTAAGGGCACAAACCTCTCTTGATAACTGGATGCTCAGCCAGACAGCCGAGGGGCACCTCACAGGTAGTTAGCTGGATGCTACGGGTCTAGAGGAATCCTTGGCACTAATTCAAGCCACAGGTCAACCTGCCTGGAGCTGTTGTCTCATTTCTGTTTGTTTCTATGAGCCTTGCAGCCATCATTGCTTTTGTTTGCAGTCTGTAAACCAGCTTCTTCCTTATGTAATCCCACCCCGCGGATGGCTGGCATCACTCCATCCCCATGGCACTCTCCAAAGCCAGCATCCCAATATTCCTCCCCATCATCTCCCAACCGCCTGAGGTTGCACCCAGCTGAAGTGCCATTTCTCCAGGGGGTTGCAGACGTGCCTTAAGCCACAGGGTCCTGAGAGGATGCAGGGGACAGTGTGTAAACAGTTCAGCATCCCGAGCTCCGACCCCACACTCGCCATCCCCAGGATGCAGCATGTGATCAGGTCCCTGGTACCCACAGAGCGCACGCCAAGTTGCATCCCAGCTCTCGAGCTGCTTGGAGAGTTCAAATCATTAATTTCTATGGCTGAGGGAGTCTGAAAGGCCTGGTGCTGGCATGAATAATGATGGATCTCCAGGAGAGGCCAAGCAAAACCTGCAGCTTAATTGTACCCCGACAGTCCCTTCGGGGCATTAACCAGGGCCCTCCATACAGTCATTCCACCCACCACAATTTCACACCGCTGATGGTTGCTGCAGCTCAGAGGACCCAGACAGGGATGCCCGTTCCTTTACTTCCGCCTTAGCAAACCCACCCCTCCCCACCTCCCCCCAGACCTTTTCAGGATGATGCTCCCAGAATGCTCCAATATTCGCAAAATAAGCGATAAATTCAACTCTGGGGCTGCTCTCTACTCCCTCAGAAATCGCTGTCGTCACCACCTTGGTTTCACCCTGAGTCTCATGAGTTTGGTGCAAGGAGGAAAACCCTCCGCAGGACAGCGGGAGAGCTCAAGTCTGCCAAAGGGGAGGCGGGAGATGAGTTCAGAAACAGATACACCTCTGGGAAAGGGAACGGAGATACCTGACATTGCTAAAGCATCAGCTGGCATTGCTGCATCCTCCTGCAGGGACGTTTCTTGCCTCCCTATCCATAAAAATAATTAAAATAAGAGGGTTCTTCTGCACTAAGGAGCTAGAAGGAAGGTGGCTAGAGGGGAAAACAGCTGGTTTCCCTGTTGGATAGAGAGCAACACAACAAATAAAATGCCAAGCCCCTGAAAACTGAGCGTTTCCCAGTGGAGTTGGTGCTGATGCTCCCACTCTCTCCTTCTCCAGCCCCCGCCACACCGAATCCAGCCCAGCCCCGGGGAGCTCCCACCGAGGGCAAAGCCCAGCCAGTCCAAACAGCTCCCTTGTTAAATAATCCTTTTCCTGCAGTTTTAGATAATTAGATTTTAAAAATAAGGCACAAGTTCGCCACCCTTCTTCACCCCCCTCTTCCTTTGCTGCATGTCGTGAACACAAGGCGGCTGCTCAGAGCTGGCAGAGACCTTTCGAAGGTTGCAAAGGATGTCCGGGGGGATGGAGGTGGGAGGGAGGAGGCAGAGTGGGAGCAGTGACAGGTAAAAATAACCACCCTTGGCCTGATGTTGCTCCCAATTAAGCCAGTGGGAATTTTGCCCAACTTCCTACGGCAGCAAAAGCACACACGCACATAAAAAAAGACCTCCGCAGCCTTACGATCAGAGAAAATCACGTCTGAATGAGCTTTTTCCCCTCTATTTCATGCTGGCAGGTATCTGAGCATCTCCTTCATCAGGGTCAGGCGCTGCAGAAGCTGGAGAAACTTGGCGGACAACCATCAGAGTCACATCAGGATCCCTCACAGTGCCGCATCTCCTCTGGTTTGGGCACACTTACTCCTCGAAGAGCTTGGCAAGATTCTTCAAGGAATGGTTTATCTGCTCAGACAGTTTCACATCAGCTGAAACTAAAGCTAAAGTGGTTTCGGGGAGGATATGAAAAGTGTGGAAGAGTAGAAGCATTTCATTCTGACACTTCCCTGAACAAAAAGCGCTCTGCCTTTTCACAGTATAATGCTGCCTTGTGAAACTAAGTCCAATTTATTTTTAAATGGGGAGAAAAAAATAAAGGCAAGCCCTAACTGAAAGCAAACATCATATTTCTGGGGACAAATATGATATTGCATTTCATCCCGTTGTTAACACTTACTCCCATCTTCATGCTTTACCAACCAAATGAAATTTCAGTCTCGTAGTGCTATAATGCAAAAATCTTTCACAACCACCTTTAAGCTATTCTGCATCAGGTTCATCACAGTTCACCTTTACACGAGCCAACGCCTGACACTGACAACATTCTAACTGATGCAAACACATCTAACTTGCATCCAGACGAGAACAACTCCCGAGAGAAGCAAGATCTGCCGATAACACAAGGTTTGAAGGAAAAAAGGAAGATATTTTGCTCCTTGTCTGATGGCCAATCCAGCCTTCAAGGCTCTCCCCCGCAGGGAAACAGAAAGAGGAAACCCCAGAATGAGGAGCATCACCCAGTTCCCTGCATCCCCAGGGCCAGAGCCTTTGTTGTACCAACATCACCTCTGAAAGCCAGAGATGATGCTACTCCTGCAGAGAGCTGAACAGCATGACGGGTGTCCCCTGCTGTGTCCCACCACGGCACAGCCTTGCTGGCAAGGGAACAGCACCCTACACGCCGTCAGCATCCCCGAGGCAGCCCTGGAAAACACTCTCCCCCATCACACCACCCAGAGAAGCTGGCATTCACTAGAGTTTTCCTGGATCAAAGTTTCGTGACAGTTCTAACGCCGTATGTAGTTATGAGCCTGGCAGTTTAACGCGATTAGATGCGGGCTGGGAGTTGCAAAGCATTTCTGTGTTTACGTCAGTGTTTCAAAGGTACCAATCAAACACTCACGGCATTTTTACACACAAGATTAGCACAGGGCTCCCGTATGGAATTACCATGGAATCATAGAACGGTTTGGCTTGGAAGGGACCTTAAAGACCATCCGGTTCCATCCTCCTGCCCTGGGTAGGGACACCTCCCAACAGACCACGTTGCTCCAAGCCCCATCCAGCCTGGCCTTGAACCCCTCCAGGGATGGGGCAGCCACAGCTTCTCTGGGCAACATGGACCAGGGTCTCACCACCCTCGCAGCATAGAAGTTCTTCCTCATATCTCATCTCAGTCTCCCCTCTTTCAGTTTAAAACTCTTCCCTCTTGTCCTGTGCCTCCACTCCCTAATCATGAGTCGCTCCCCATCTCTCCTGAAGCCCCCTTCAGGGACTGGAAGGGGCTCTAAGGTCTCCCTGGAGCCTTCCCTTCTCCAGGCTGAACCCCCCCAACTCTCTCAGCCTGTCCTCATAGAAGAGGGGTTCTAGCCCTGAGAGCATCTTTGCAGCCTCCTCAAGGCCCATGGCACCAGGATACCCAACCTCAGCAGGTCACAGAATGATATAATGATATGGGGTTGGAAGGTACCTCTGGAGATCATCTAGTCAACCCTCCTGCCAGAGCAGGGTCACCCAGAGGAAGATCTACAGGAACACATCCCAGGCAGGTTTTGAATGTCTCCAGAGATGGAGACCCCACCACCTCTCTGGAAAGCCTCTTCCAGTGTTCTACCACCCTCTACCACTTCCTCTACAACTGCTCTGCAAACCAGGAGCCAGGCAGAGGTACACCACCAGAACCTGGCTTTTCCATCGGCTTCATCCAGGCTGAGAAAATAAAAAAAAAGCATGGAAAAACGGTCAAGCCAGCGGCTGTGCCCTGCAACACTGTAGATGCAGAAGTATTTCTCCCAGACAGATGGTGGGAAGCGGAAGAGCGAGGAGGAAGGGAGGGAACAAGTTCAAGGCAAGAATCTGTAGTCAGCAAACCCCAGCGCACCGTGGGATAAAAATACCCAGCGTGCTGGAGGAACCCGCCACGGGGGCGAAGGCAGACGCGCACAACGCCTGGCTGCGTGTCCCACCTACAGCCAAGCGCTCATGCTGCTTCCATGCTCCTCACCCCATTTCCAGAGCCTTCTTTCTGCCGTTTTTTCCCTCCCTTCATCTTCTCACCACTTCAGCATCCCTCTTCCAGCTCTAGCACCCCTTGCCTATACTGGCCACCCTGAGTTCTTACTTTTCTCCTCTCCCCACCATCCCAGACTCCATCCTCTTTCCTCAGCACATCGAGGTTGGAAATTTTCTACGGATGTACATCCCTCCCACACCTTCCATGCCATCTGCAAAAAGAAAACCCCTCCCAAATGCTTCCCGTGGCTGCTTCTCCACCCCCCTCTCCCCCCCAGTACCAGCTCTGATTGCTCTGGGGATGACACCAGAAAGTTCATTTGCTGCTCAGTTGGGATGAACTAAGAGTATTTATTCAGCCTCGCTTTATCAGAGATGCAAATCAAGCACTCCAGTTACATATTTTAACACAATTTGGGGAGTGGAAGGGGGGGAAATCTGCTGGTTAGAAAGCTATAAAGCATCTAATGTATTCACAACAGTTAAGGTAGAAAACAAAGAGAGATCAGTGAAAAATTATTAACGTAACAGGTGTCATTGTCACAAAAGTGACACTTCAGAGACAAATTCCCCCTCCAGATGAATTCCCTAAATACAAGAGCACATCGTTAACCACACTTAGTCTCTGTTTTATTCTCTCTCTGCAAAGGAGGAGGAGAGCAGAGAAGAGGGGGAGGGCAAATGAAAGGGCTGCTTCTCCCAGCCCAGAAAAAGTTGGTTAATGGCACATTATGGAAATGAAACTTGAAGCCAAAAAAAAGTTCCCACTCTGGGAAAGCACAGTTGCCACTGACAGCATCGAAGCGAGGGGACTGGGACCCTTGCTTCTAGCTTTGCCCACCAGCAACCCCCTGGGACCAGTTTAAGTGGTCAGGCGTGACTTCATTACTGTCCCCAAGGCGCTCAGGACAGCACAGGGCAGGTAACAGTTCTTAGGGTGAAGTTCGTGTTCCCCCATGCCGAGTTCCAGTCCCCAATTTGACAGGATCTCCAAGAGCTCAGCCCCACCGCCTGGGGCCACTAGATCCAGCAACGGGTCCACCAGCCTTGGCAACCCCAAAGCAGCTCAGGGAAGAGCTTAGGGCCACCTTCAGCAGACCAGGGGAGGACTGCTGATGGGACACTGCTGCGGGCAAGCTGCCACCAGCTTGGTTCATCATCATCACAGAGCCTGTGGCTCCCATCTGCCTCCCGGGGATCTGGGGATGCTCCATCCATCAGCACCCTAGGATGGCACCTGCTTCTCCTCTCCCCACACATGGGGAGTCAGGGAACACAATTCCCACACCGGGACACACTGAACCCAACTCTTGAAGGTTTTGGGGGTTTTTCTTTTTGGTTTTTAATAAAACCAGCTCATTGGAGATCAATTTAGCTTTTTAATACCTTTCAGATGAGGAAATTTGCTGCCATAGCAATTCTCTCCTTACCTTAATTAATTCCTAAACATATCACAAGCTGGAAGTGCATGTTTTATGAATCCGGTTGACCTCCTGGTGCAGAAATGATGACACAGATGCTGTGCCTTCTTCACTACCTCATTACTCATGTTACACTGCTTTTTTTCCCCAACTGAGCTGGTTGACAGGACCTCTGATGCTGCCATCAGCAAGACAGGTATCAAGGTGCCAGAGTAAGGCTTGAGTAATGCTTTCCATCCACCAGAGCACCCAGTCCACTGGAATGGCCAGCCATCCCACAAGGACATGCCAGCATGCAGGCTGGGAGCATGCGATTGGGAGGGAAGTAAATACATTAGGTTTTTCCACTAAAGAGGACAAAATACTGTTAGGTAGGAAAATGACACACCACTCAAATGCTGGCCAAGGAGAGGGGAACACCAGGGTTGAAAGAGCCCATACATGGATGTGTTCAAAGCCTGCAGGACCCAGAGTAAAGTCTTGGAGAGCTGTTTTCTCGGGAGAATGGGAATGGCCCCAGCTCTGCAAAGGGTGTCAGTCTCTTCTCCCCTCCTGTGCACACTGAGATAAGCCCAGTTACATTGATATGACATTATATCCACCCACAAAATGGACAATAACCCCTGCCAGCAGATAGAAAGGCAATTAGGCTTGCACAGCTTTTGGAGAAGACCTCAGCATCCTGTCCCACACGCTGGATGGATGCTGTGTCCAGGGCAGCCAAGACACCAAGGGGCTTGTCCCACCAGGGAACAGATGGCATGCAATGTCCCCCCACACCAAGGTTTGTGTAGCCAAGCTGAAAACCTGGAGCCTAAGGAGACACAGGCTCCCCAAGGAGACACGGGCAGCAGAGCATGGAGGGAGGGAGAAGCTGTGATGGGTCACAGGTAACGGCAAGCCACAGGGGGAGAAAAAAAAGCAAGTGAGTGCACTTGTCGTGGCCCTTGCTGGGTGACAGCAGCTTCAGAGAGAAGACAGCAGCAGCTCCTGGATATTATTGCAACAATTAAACTCGAGAGCTATCTCAGCTGCCATGAGGAACGGTGCTCAACAGGACCCACCTGCACGGAGTATGGGACACACAGGACCCCTCACTGGCACCGCTTGAGAGGGATGCTAAATCACAACAAAGCATTTAAGAGCACACTTTATACCCCAGCTCAGAGGCTGACAGAGCACAGCTCCATTGGCTGATCATAAGGGAAACATCAGGATGCGTAAGGACAAGAAGAAAAAAAGGAAAGTCGTATCAATAAAAGCTGAAAAAAATCCGCTGGGAGACTTAGAAACCAGCAGCTAACTTGTCTACCGCCAGTAAGAGCCAGCAGAAAGTAGGCATTAAAAATAAAAAATAATGATATAAAAAAAGCAGCCTGATGAGGTCTGGTCACCTTTTATTCCAGACACTGAAATGCTCCCTTGCAGGGCGATGGGATGAGATGAAACAAGGTTTTTACTTGTTACTTCTCTCAAAAAATGTCCACCTCATTTCAGCTGGAGACAGAGCAGAGGCAATGTGTATTTCATTCTTGTACCCACACGGTCCCAGTTCAGATCACCCACAGCCAAGGCTTTTACCAGCATCACTCACACAGGTTTAAGGGAGAAAATCCCATCCCTCTGCCAGCAGGAGCAATAATTAAACAGAGACACAAGATGGTGGAGGAAACCAGAAAAAATAAGTATCTCTTATGTTTTGTTAAATTCAGCAATTTACAAGGCTGGAATAATTAGCAGTTTAAAATGTTTTGACACCAGAAGCCCCAATAATCATGATAAATCATATCAGGCATATGCCCAGATCCTTGAAGTGACAGATGACAAACAGAGCAGTGACAAGACGCTCCATCACGCGAGGAATCATTGAGTTAATGGAAGAATTATTGCTTCTGAAATCCACTCCAGTCCTATTGTGGGGAACATTCCAATTTATCAAAGCCAAATGAACATTAATTGCTGCAGCCTGGTAAGTTTTCGAGCTGCTGTGACCTTCATTGAATTTTAATCCAAAACAGATAAGATTTACTTCCACACAAGAGGAAACAACACAATTAAACCCAAATGACAGCTAAGATTATGGGGGGGGGGGGAAACAACAGGCGTAATGACAAAAATATTGATTCCTTTCTACTTGACACTGTGGAAAAAAACCAACCTGGTAAACAAATAAAATCTAGCATTTGCATATTTGTTTTTTCCCTTTCCTTCCTTTTCATTTAGGAGACAAATTTCATATGCTCAAGCCAAAAGGAAAGGGGTGGCAGACAGTAATGGAGACTGAATTCCCTTTAACTGCAGTAATTAATATTATATCTCACTGGAGAGAGATTAAGAAAAAACAGTGAGGAAAGAGGAAAAAAAAATAAAAATCAAGTATTATTTTGCTGTCAAAGATGCCCTTGAGCTGGGGAAGGGAGGTGCGAAGGGAGTCAAGATCAGACAGCTTTTCTGGGGACAGATGGTGGCTCCAGGGACATGGGGGTCACAGACACCAGAGGTCCTTTTCCTGCTGTACTGGAAGCAAAACCACCCCAAACCAGAAAGCCACACACCGATGTGAAAATCAGTGGAAGGAGGAGTAAAAACAGGATTAACATGCACCCTCAGAGGCCCCATGCAGAGTCAAAGCGACCAGTCAAGTCATAAACATCTCCAGAAATCCAAAATAACATCCCTGTCAGAGGGACGGGGCTTGGAGATGTCTCACTGCCCAATAAAGCTTTGCCAGAGTACTCCCTAAGCACGGGATGAGCCAGATCCCCCAGGCAAACCTTCCTTGCCTTTCCATAACTCAGCCAGAGGATGAGGAGACAGGTAAAAGTGAGTGTTACAGCCACTTAAAGGAGATGGAAGGAAGCACTTTCCCCTGTCTCCTCCTGTCCCCCGTAGCGAGATGCTGGGCTGATGATGAACGGGGCACGCAGAACCTGTACTGCAAAGGCAGTGCTGGGGAGGGGGGAGGGAGGCTCAAACTCCTCCTGAGTAGCAGGAATGGTGTTTTATTCTATAGCGAGAATGTGGAAGACATCAGGCTTTATAGTAGGAAGCAGAAGGAGAAGCTGGAAACGAAGTCCCAAGGATGTCCATCCACATCTGGAAGCAGGAGGAGGGATGCGTGCAGAGGAGTGGGTACCACACACCGGATCCCAACAGCTGAGGATCCAGGAGAGCTCCAGGGATGGGGGCTCACTGGGATGCCATTTAGCTGTGCTCAGGGAAGGAAGTAAAGGTGTGGGAAAGCAGCCTGAGCAGAGCCCGGAGACTGCCAGAAAATATTTCACCCAACAAACAAAAGAACTTTCACCCCATTTTATTTTAGCTGCAGAACTCCATGTGGTCTGGGAGGGGGGTTGGGGAGGAGAATCCAACAAAACATACATTTCTGTTCTGATAGTAATTCAAAACTTGGCTTGGGTTCACTCAAAAAGTTAATGAATCTTCAAAAAAGGAAAAGAAAAAAAAAAAAAAAAGAAAGAAAAAACTGGGCAAAGTTTCAAGTCTGTGCTGCAATCCTGACCCAGCGAAGAAACACCTTGGGCTTCAGCCTCTCTTCATCCTCCCCAGGGAATCACAGAATTGTCAGAGTTGGAAGGGACCTCTCTAGATCCCCCAGTCCAACTCCCCTGCTAAAGCAGGATTGCCCAGACCACATCACTCAGGGCTGCATTCAGGCGGGGCTTGAAGGTCTTTAGAGACGGGGACTCCACATTCTCCCTGGGCAGCCTCTGCCAGAGCTCTGACACCCTCACCCCAAACAAGTTTCTCCTCATGTTCAAATGGAACTTCCTGTGTTCCAGCTTGTGCCCATTGCCCCTCGTCCTGTCGCTGGGAACCACTGGCTCCATCCTCCTTCAACCCACCCTTCAGATCCTTGTGAGCATGAAGAAGGTCTCCCCTTAGCCTTCTCTTCTCCAGGCTCAAGAGTCCCACCTCTCTCAGCCTTTCCTCATCAGGGAGATGCTCCAATTCCTTAATCCTCTTTGTTGCCCTACTCTAGACTCTCTACAGTAGATCCCCATCTCTCTTGAACTGGGGAGCCCAGAACTGGATGCAGCATTCCAGTTGTGGTCTCACCAGTGCAGAGTAGAGGGGGAGATGACCTCCCTCGCCCTACCGGCCACACTCTTTCCCAAAGGAGATACACATCCAGCCCATACCCCTGTCCTGGATCCGCATCCTTGCCTGAGACCTTGCTCCCATTGCAAGAAGTATCAGGAATTATAAAGAAAGCGGGATTATGTCTCATTCTGTCTCTCCCCTGCCTTTCCTTCGCTTGCAGGGGAGGGTTCAGGGCACGGTTTAACCCTCATCACAATGCCAAGGATGTTCCCATGCTATCGGCATCGGCAAGATGTGACAAAGAATGTCTCAACTGGTTACCCCAGGATGTGAGGGCAAAACCATTCCTGCTGCGACACACACAGCGATGCCTTCAGCTCCACCTCACCAGCATCACTGCTCCCGTGCCCCGAGGTACAGCACCTGAAGGCTTGAGGCAGGAATTTCTCAAAGAAACTTGTTTCTTTCTCCAAAGCATAAATCCATTACAATTATTGTTTGGGGTTTTAGTGTTTTTGGTTTTTTTCGTGTGTGTATGTGTTTTTTGGTGTTGGGGTTTTTTTGTTATTTTTATTTTTAAGAAAGACTGGTTTCAGCAAAGTCTGAGGTCCAGGACTGAATCTCTCCCTACTAAAGGAAAGCTGTGTTTTAAGCAATTGCAGTGCTCACCTGGCTCCAGAACCAGTGTCCCCCATACTAGCCATGGGCCACTTCTCCATGGCACAGCTTTCCCCACAATACCCAAACATTCCCATACTCAAACCAGCTCAAAACAAGCTTTTCGTACCCCAGATTTGGTTTTTGCTGTCTTCATTCCTTGCTCTGTCTCTCACTCAGTTTTGCAGGCTCATTTTATGAGTATACCAGTGTTACCTTCCCCTCCCCCCCAAAAAAACCCCTCCACCCCACTGACATTTTTAGCAGGACATAAAAGCATTCCCTATCCATCCCAGGAAGCTGCAGTCCCCGACTCCTTTCCCTGCTGTCATACTGCATCTTGCCCGACAGCCTTAATGCAAAGCCTTTGTCTGTGCTCACACACACTCAGTGCCTCATCTAAAGCCCCACTGACAAGGGCCGAGATGCCCAAACCCCCCAGATTTAAGTTGTAAAAGCCAAACAGCTGCTTGATCAAATGGAAAAAAAAATAAATTAAAAATAAAGGCTTTGTGCAGCCATCGTCTCTGCTCCTCCTTCCCAAACAAGGAACAGAAGGCATGGGGGTGACACATGGCTTCCAAGATATGAACAGATGCACCTTTTGCAGAGGGTTCTTGCAATAGGATACCCAGTCCTCTAAAAGAATTTATTTGGGCAAATAGGTGACATGCACATACATAGGCTCTCCAAGCCTAACTTCTTTTCTTTCTTTTACTGATGGGATAGTTTATCCCAATGAGAGTTAAGGGACAATACACTGAGTCCCGTTATACAGGTGTAGCTCTAAAGCACAGAGGGATGATGGACCAGATCCAAGTATGTAGGCAACCAGCTTGTAAGATACCAATATAAGCATTTTGAAAGGCAAGACAGTACATACCTGAGTTGCTAAAAACGTCACATAAACACCTGAGACAGAGATATTCAAAGCATTTGGATCATTTTGTTACTTTTGCAAGAGAAGGATGTCACAGTACAGCCCATTACCCACTCGACAGGTAAAATTCAGTTTCAGAAACCTTCAGGAAGAAATGTCCAAGCCCAAAATCTTTCCTTTGCACGTGCCCAAACACAAAACCAAGGAGAAACACTCCACCAAGCACACCTCACCTGTTGCCAGCAGAGGCAGGAGGAACCACAACCTTCCTTGTTACTCTCCCAACAGCTTCTTCTCTACAATCTTTTGTTTTATTTTATTCATTTTGCTTCAAAGTTCAACAAGTTTTTATTTTCCTGGCCTACTCAAACCCATCTCTCCCTCTCTGGAGGCCCAGCCCAACCAAGAAGCGACATGGACATTTGCAAACCAGCCTCACCACCCAGCTCTATATCCCCACCCTCTCACCACAACCTGGTTGCCAGCCACCATCCCCTTCCAGATTGTCCTTCATCCCCTCTGATGCTCTTGGCAGCTTGGACTCACCATGACTGAGATATGAAGAATGTGCATCTGCTCCTCCACAATCTCTGAAGGCTCCTGGAGGCTAGGGGGGGTGGCCCGGGAGAGCTGCTCGGCGCTACTCATGGAGACGTGAAAGTACAGGGTGCCGTTCTCCAGCCACTGCTGCTTCCAGTGCACCAGCGAAATGTCAGCCACGGTCCCCGACATCTCTGCAGGGACAAAACACACATCTGAGGAACAGTTTCCTCCATGGTGCTAAAAGGCAGTATTCTTAGCAGTCCTGGAAATCAAGACTTTTGAGTCATGCCCCTAGTACTGATTTCTGATCTGAAGGATGAGCTCAAGCATCGCTTTGTGGCCTCTACCTGCTATTTCCCCCATAAATGAACAGCAACAGTTGTCTTCCTTAATAAAAAGCAAGGGCCTACAGAGTGCCTTGGGATTTCTGGAGTAGAAAGGCAACAACAGTAAATAACACATTGCACAAGGTGCCTTTAACCTCCTACAGCTCTCCAGTAAAAAGGCTGGAAGAAGCTCCTGGAGAGCTGCAGCCAAGCCCATAGTGAGTTGGCAGCTTGGCACAGGGGAGAAGGAGGGCACTTGGTGCTGAACAAGCCCAGATGCAGACATCAGCACATACTCTGCTGGCATTTACTACAGAAACCTTCCAGGCACCAAGGTGACACTAGAGCCATCTGTAGCTGGGACAGTCCCAGCACACACTAGCAAGCACCAGAAAGAATCAGAGAATCACAGAATGGTTTCAGCTGGAAGGGACCTTCAAGACCATCCAGTTCCAACCCCCTGCCATGGGCAGGGACACCTCCCACCAGACCAGGTTGCTCAAAGCCCCATCCAGCCTGGCCTTGAACCCCTCCAGGGATGGGGCAGCCACAGCTTCTCCAGGCAACCTGTTCCAGTACCTCACCACCCTCACAGCAAAGAATTTCTTCCTAATATATCATCTAAATCTCCCCTCTTCCAGTTTAAAACCCCTCCCCCTTGTCCTGTCACTCCACTCTCTGACCAAGAGTCCCTCTCCAGCTCTCCTGGAGCTCCCTTCAGATCCTGGAAGGCTGCTGTGAGGTCTCCCCAGAGCCTTCTCTTCTCCAGGCTGAACAGCCCCAGCTCTCTCAGCCTGTCCTCACAGCAGAGGTGCTCCATCCCTTGGATCAATCTTCACGGCTCTCTGCTGGACCTGTTCCAACAGGTCCATGTCCTTTGTCTGCTGACGACTCCAGAGCTGGGATTACAGCATCCCAGCACACACAACCACAGCGGCAGCTCCCCTGGATTTAGGGCATCACACCTGGCTAAGTAGGGGCTGGGAAAACCCAGGGTCCGTGGAATCAAAAAGCCATTCCTAAGTCTGCAGAGCCAGAGCTGCAGAGCTCTGGGGCTCAGCTGCAGCTCCTGCCTTGGCCCAGCAGCAGCAGACGCAGCCAGCAGCGCTGACAGCTCCACAGCTGCCCATCAAGTCTTAAAAAGCAGGCTCTTGCAAAGAACTGATTTTGGCAGTTTAGCAACCGAATCAAAACCGAAAAAAAAAAGAAAAAAATACTAGCGCAAAATGAGCCAAAATATTTCTCCTTCCACCACCTCTTTCTTTGTGTTTGTTTTTCCATTTGTGATATAAGCAACGGGAAGCAAATCAGGTCCTCTTAGTCACTGGGCCCACGGCTTCAGCAATCACCCGCTTTGTGGGAAACCCAAATTCAATTCCCTCCTGTTTGTGAAGAGCAACAGGCTATAGCGGGCCATGTCCTGCAATCCCTATGGCCTGTCTGCTCCAGAAGGGCTGACAGCATGAGTTCATGTTCCCCTGGCACCATGGTGGGAACAGCAACAAGGTCTTTCTTCCTCCACCTGTTGGCCACAGAGCAGCACCGGTGAGAGGGTCAGCAAGGAGGAGAGGGCTTGTTCCTCCACAGGAAAAGCAGCCAGGGAACAGTGGTGTCATTTTGCATTTTATTTTCATGAACCCAGCTGGGCAAGAGCACATCCAGTTCCAGCTCCCAGCGGAGCAGAAGGAGGGAACAAGCCCAGCTGAGGCTGCCATGAGGAGTCACCCACATCTTTCAGGATTAGATGCTTCAAGATGCTTGTGTACAGGCCACAGACATGCAGGCTACAAGACCAGGCACTTCCACTTCTATAGACTTACCTCTCAACCCAGCAAAAAGAAGAAAAAAGAAAACCTCTCTTGATTATTCAGGACCAATTTTTCTTACCCCTGAAATAAATACATTTTCCAGTAGCAAGCTCCTGGCTTTCCACCGTGGATTAAAAGGGAGCCAACCCCATCCTACCCTGGCCCTGCAGGACCTCCCACCAGCTGAGGGCAGGGACAAGGTTACCCCACTACCTCCAGGCTCCCTGATTCAGCACCTCACTAATTACACAACTGACACACCTGAGCCAGCTGCACTGTCACCTGCATCTAATCAGAGGGCAGTGCTCATTATCTCTGCCTGCCCGGCACAGTGCCGGTTCCTATCCTCAACTTCTAGGCACATCTGAGCACTCAAAGGAGAAAAACCAAACAGTAACTGACTGAGCATGGGATCCATCACCAGAAACCCTCGCTTGCACTTTGGAGGGGATGCATGAATTCCTCATCACATCTCTGTGGCTGCAACAAGATGGCTCCTAAATAATCCCTTTCCTCCTTTGATATAAATAGCTGTTTGCTGGAGCAAACTGGCAGCAAGAAGTGTTGCTGCCACTCTTTACCCTGTGAGCCAAACCAGCCCTGGCAGCTCCCACTGCAGGACAGCAAGAACCAGGAATCTAAGGAAACGAGAGCTTCACAATTCTCCCCTCCAAAGAGGAGAAAGCAGGAGTTTTCTTACAGCAGCAAAAGTAAGAACAAAACGGGAGGAATATCAAGGCCACTAAATTGCAGCCGCCTACCTAGCAGTACTTCAAAGGTCTGTGCTGAATGGCATCTCCTTGTCTAATTAAAATTGCAGCAAAGGCTACTTTTAGAACTAAAAGCTATAACTCGGCGTTTGGGATAGGTATCACAAGCTCTTCTGCAGAGACAAACAGCCCATGGGACAGCACAGAAGCATAAAGAGACCATTTTAATTCTGTTCTGAGGGGCAGTCACCCGTAGGAGAGGATGATTTACACTATTACACACCCATCACACGCCTCCTTGCAGCAGACCTTTCCAAAAGGTCTCAGGAAAGGAAAGTAGATTATATCACCCAGACCCAAGCACAGACCTGGTGTGGGTGTCACCAGGACCCCACCGCTACGGTTCCCAAAGGCTACATCCCATTTGGGAAGCAGAGGAGAAAAAAACCCTCCAGGATCAATCTTTCTCCAAATTTTTTCCCTTGCACATGCATTTTTGCATGGGATGTTTAAAAGGATCACGGAGAACATTTCTGGGGAGTTGTGAGATAGAGGCAATTTTTTGGATTTTAGCCTAGACTGAAGATAAGCCTGTTTCATTTTCAAAAGGTCTCTTCCAAAAGTAGAAACTTCAATTTAACATTCATTTCACAATTTTAAGCAAACCCAGCAGCGAGGCAATTGACTCGCCAAGCCCGGGTACCATTTACCATACATTTATAAATACCTGTACGCTTTTCACCCCTGAAGCCCCTGTTGCAGGAAACCTGGCCATTACTGCTCTCTGCCTTGCCAGGACATCACAAACCTTCAATCAGATCCTCTGCTCACAAAAGAAGAAAAGCCTTTTCAAGCCCCTGTCAGCTGCTGAACCCTTCAATATCCAAACGCAGGGAAGTTTCTTGGCCTCATATGCTTGACATGGATATTATACTGCCTGTGTTTCACCGGACACGCATTGTCACTCCACTATCTACACGGTAGTTACAGCAGCGATAGCCCGTCCATCAGAAAGGATGCAATAGTCTGTGGTGAGATTGTCTGTTATCAGAGCTTTCAAATGCTTTTGGAACAAATTAAGGGCATTCCTGCACCAAAACAGAATGAGATACAGCTCAGGTTTTATAATGGGCAGCAATGGAAAAGTACTTGTAGGCTATAGCTATTTATCTAGCAGACAGGGAGTTCTCTGCCAGGGTGCAAACACACTTCATGGATAAAACACTGGGTAGAAGAGCCAAACAGATCGCAAAACATCTGCCACACCATCTTCCTACCTGCTGCCAGCAGTGAAGGGATGACAAGAGTCTTCCTTCCCCACAGCAGCCAGCAAAACCCTTTCTCTCCCTCTGAAGCCCCCAGGCCACCATGTTTCTCCACCCCAGAGGACCTGGGGAGCCTGTTCCCCCTGCAGTGCCAGCAGACATATCACCTCTCCTGGTTACCTGCTCCCAGCTTTCTCACCTGCCCCTCATCTCCCATCACACAGCTCAACTGAGCCCAAGAGCAGCACCACCCTCTCCACAGCCCCACCAGGCCAGGGGCTCAACTTAAGAAAAGGGCACACAGAGCCTTTTCTCCCCTTCCCCAGGATTTAGGTCCCATAAAACTACAATTTCTGTGTTTTCCTTAGAAATCAAACCAAACCTTTCCTGGGGCTTCAGGCCCCAACATGGGCTGGTGCCCGTCAGAAGGTCACCTGCCCAGGACAAGTCAGGGGACACCAGCAACCACAGCAAGATCCCTCCCGACTGATTCTCTAATTCCATTTTTCCCTTCGCTGTTGCTACAACCCTTCCATATAAACATTTCACCCAAGTCTTCAACTTGCATTACAGTCAAACTTAAAAGCAAACGGGCCTAAATGCATTTGGTTGGGAACCAAGATGATTCCCATAAAAGCAGATTATGCTGACATGATGAATATAAAATGAAACAGCAGATATTAAAGTTGGAGGATTGTTACTCCATGCCTTGGGGCTCCCGGCTGTCCTACCCACCTCCTCCCTCCTCTTCTCCTGTACCGGAGGCAGGAGCAGGCAGAGATAGCCTTTTCACCCCTGCCTTCTCCAAGGCAGGCTGCCAGGCTTGAAATACTCACTAACTTAAACACACACACACATATCTCCCCCCCTCCGAACCTTATGCAATGCTTCAACACTCATCACTTACTCGGGAAAGCTGCAGCCCTGCCTTATCTGTCATGGCGTTTTACAAAGCCTGTTTTGTATTTAATTGGCTTGTTCTTGCTAATCTGCTGTGATTATTGTGTTTTTATTTAATTCTTGAAGGTTATTATTAAAATAAGCCATTTTGCTTATGGCAGTTCATCCCTGTGCAGTCCCCCAACCCTCAGATAACCAAACCCTTCTTGTGCTTCCCTTCTTCCCCACTTCCGAGAACCCACTGGACACCTTGGCAATACGGACTGAATCCTTGGTGTGAGGAGTGGGGAGCCCGTGAGTCATTCCCAGCGCACAGATCCAGGCTCCTCCTGCTTTTTTTCCCTCCCCACCGGCCCCATCCCAGCAGGACCCGCACCCTGCAGCCAGCCTTCATCAGCTCACCTGCACAACTCATTGGCTCGAGCTGCTGGTGGGGGGAAAGCTGGAGATCTGTTTAGCGATTATCATCATTCCCTTTTTTTACAGCAGGCTTAGAAACACCATTCCCAACCTCACCCAAGAAAGCCCACACCGACACCTGCATCATGCTCTACTCCCCTCGCGTTGTCACCCCCAAATCCTGTAACCCCATTTCTCCTGCGATTATTCTGGGGGCTCTTCTGAGTTAATGTTCTCCAGAGGCGCCGACCGCCGGTGAAGTGTTAGTTTATAGATTCTTTCGGTGCTAGCTACCACTTATGCTAATAAACCAAATTTATGCAGAAAGTCATAAACAGCGAGCTCTCCCCAGTGCCCTTGCCAGCACAGGATTGCTCCCTGCAGAATATATTATCACTCTCTGTGCAGACTGGCTCCAAAATGACTCTAGTAATGGGGCTTCCCCCATGCTCCCCGGGGGACTATTCCACAGTCAAACAGGCCCTAACAGTTCCAAGGGTTTGGGTCTTTTGGTGGCAATGTGGTGGGGTTTTTCATCTCAATCACTAGTTCGGTTTATTTTTTTTATTTATTTTTTTTCCTTTCCCCTCTGCTCATTCATTAACATGTTCCTTCCCTTCTGCATCTCCCCCCCACAGCCCCCAGCCAGCACTCCCTTGGGTGACATGCAAACGCAGCTGCAGATCATAAAAAGTAATAGAGAAGCCCAGAAGTTTAAGAAGGGAAAAAAAAAAAAAGAAAAAAAAAAGAGAGAGAAACACGACAAGCTTCCTCTGATCATCTCCTTTCAAAGCCGTGTCTGGGATGAAGACAGGACTGCCCCCGCAAGACATTTCAGGTGGTGGCTTTGGCGCTGTGTGCCTGTCTGCTGGGACACAGCTCATGAGTGGGGATGCTGCGGGATGAAGAAGGGCTTTGGGGAGCCTTGGGCTTGGGGTGGTCCATGAGGCCACCCCACCAGCACTATGGGCAGGCTGGGATGCTCTTTCTGCATCTCGCTCTCACTGCTTCTCGTTCCCTCTGCCAGCAGCATCACACGATGGAGGGGCAAAATGTCAGGTAGCCCAGAGCCAGATGGAGTTTGCAGTGGAATTTGCCAGATGGAGTTTGGTTTTTTTTAGGCTTTGCTCAAACTGCCTGGAAGGAGAAGGAGAAATCAGGTTCTGGGCATGCTCCTGGGACCAAACACCTCAAAGATGTTGTAAGAGCTGAGCTGCCACCAAAGGGTCCCTGACAATCAGCAAAGTGACTGCAGGTGAGGGCAGATCCCAAGCTCAACAGGAACCCCAAAAATGAGAAAGCCTTCTCAGTTCAGACGGACACTTTGTCTCTCCCCACAGCCAGGCTGGAGAGGCCCAGGGTGAGGGCAGCCCCAGAGCAGAGTATCCTCCCCAGGATGAACTGGTCCTCACCAGCGATGCCACTATGGGCACCATCCACACCACTGAAGGGAGGTGACAGACAATGCACCAGCACAACTGGCTGCTCCATGACTGCTGTGAGCTGACAACGTGCCCCTGTGCATCCCCAGGGCACCTGACCTTCAGACCCAGGCGGCCCCTTCCCACACTGCCCAGGGCATCACGAGTATGGAAAGCTGCAACGACAAAGTGTTGTTCCCACCTTCCCAGTGCCTTTGCCAAAAACCCTTCCCCGAGACCTTTCAGAAAAGGCTGAGAAGGGCTTTGCACAGACTCTGTCCCATGCAGGGGTGGCTCCCAGGCTGAGCTTGTGGATGCTCTTGACAACAGCGAGGACCCTAAGCAGCTCTTCCCTTGTGAACACTAGCACCCCTGTTTTTTCAAAGAGCTGGAAGCCTACCACATGAATCTCAGCTTGTGGACTTGAAATTTAAACCTGTTTAGCAGTAAAACTCTCCCTGCAGGCAGTGATTTGGTGGGAGCAAGGTTTCTGGGTACATAGGCACCCCCAAGGCAGAGGTGCATGGCATCCCTTCACCTGGTGCCCTTCCCAAGCCCATTCACCTTTGCAGAAGAAGGGATTGTCACCTTGCCTGTGGCATAAAGCAGGACATGGACAGCCAGCCCATGGTAGCCAAGAGGGATGTTCGGGAATAAATGCAATGAACTGGTAAATTCAGCCACCAGCGCATGAAGTCAGAGAGTGGGTCCCAGCACAAGTAGGGTTCTCCTCGTTGTCACTACATCTCACCACTGAGTCATCAGACTGCAACCAGCTGTCCCAAAGGTGGCCCACAGCATCTGCCCAGCTTCAGCAGGCACCAAGGCCAACCCTTACACTTCCCTGCCCAGCCCTCCGAACTTGGTTCCATCCCTTCTGGGGCAATCCAATCAACTGGCCATAAGCCGGTGTCACACTCACAGGTCCAGTGACAGGACTGGGTCCACTCCAGCTATCATCAGAAACAGTGAACGCAGTCAGGACATTGGGATTCTTCTCATCCTCTCACCAACCTCATTCATAAACATGGGGCTTGGGTGAGTTTCTTATTTTTTTAAAAGAGAATATTTGAGGTAGATGTAGTTATTGTGAAATGCAGCAAGAGGTCAGCAGACTGCATCATCACACAGACGGGCCAGGAGACAAGACAGGGTGAGCTGGGAAGACAGAGACTGCCCCTTCCATGGCTCAGCCCCTGGAAACACTTTGTCAGGCTGCTCAGATACAGCTCAGATACAGATACAGCTCCCTCATTCCTGGCTCTGGAGCCCTCTGCACCGTCCCCACATCCCTTCAGCCTTTCTAATCACAGGCTTTAGAGTCCCTACATACGTCAGCGAGCAGATATTGATTTGCCCGTGCTGCCTATAGACCACAATCAAGACTCCACGCACCTTAAAGAAGCCCAGCACACGCTCCGCGCTCCTACAGCTGCTTTGATTGCAATTCAGTCTCCAGTACATTACCCTTATTTATAATGCCAGGGCTTCAGCGTGGCACCTCAGGCGCTCTAAAATTATTACAGGGCCCTTTTGACTTTCAATTCCCTTCCATTCAATTCCATTTTTACTTGTCAGCAGAGACTCCCATTGACCAGGGGTGGAAGCCAACCACGTGCAGGCAGACAGCATCACTGCATGTTAAGCCAATCCTATAGAAATTACTGGCACGCAGCTCAACACCACGGATCATCTTGGTTGGAATGAGAAATGCCAGAAGAGCAGCAGGAAAAGTGCTCCTGAGCAGAGCTTCCTTGGAGAGATCACGGAATTGTCAGAGTTGCCAAGGACCTCTAGAGATCACCCAGCACAAGTCCCCTGCTAAAGCAGGGTTGCCCAGAGCACATCACTCAGGGCTGCATCCAGGCAGGGCTTGAAGGTCTCCAGGGAAGGGGACTCCACACCCTCCCTGGGCAGCCTCTGCCAGGGCTCTGCCACCCTCAACCCAAAGTTTCTCCTCATGTTTGAATGGAATTTCCTGTGTTCCAGCTTGTGCCCGTTGCCCCTTGTCGTTTGTCACCAGGAACCACTGAGAAGAGTCTGGCTCCATCCTCCTTCATTATAAGCATTAGTAAGGTCTCCCTTCAGCCTCAAAACCAGATCCTCAAAACCTACAAGAGACAGAGCTGATAAATGGGGGGGAAAAGTCTATTTGAAAATCACAATCACCAGCGTTCGATGGTCCAACTATTAATCCCTGTTAAAGAAATCAATGTCTTTGACGAGGAAGCTTTTCTGCAGGTAACAGGCACACAATACTGCCAGCCCCAGCCAATCACTGGGTTACGGATGGATTAAATGAGACAGGTTTTTATGAAGACAGCAGGGATGTCCCAGCTCAGAAAATTCAGCAGCAGAGGGTGGGCAGATCTGCTGCTTCAGGGTAGGAAACTGCTCAGCCCTGAGCCCTCCAATAGCCCTGTGTGTCCCGCTCCAGGTGCCACCCCGCACCCACTGCTACACAGGACACCTCTCCATCACTCCCCCAGCCCTACAAAACCCCAGCTTGGCTCCTGCAGGACCACCACAGGCATTAGAGAGTCTATTCCCACTGCATTTTGGCAAGAAAAAACAACTCTATTTAATAATCCTCAAGCCCAGGCAGAGCTCAGCTAAGGTGCCAGTGCTTGGATTGCCGTCACTGCCACTGCAGATCACTGCTTGCACGGTGACACCGGAGCTCCGCATGGAGCCTGAATGGATCTAAGTGTCTAATGACACAACCGGAGGCTACAGAACAAGAGCTGCTGCCTGCGATAACCACTCGCTTGTTTTTTTCATAGCAGTGAAGGAGCACGAGGCGAGGCAGCCAAGCAAGGTGAGGGCAAGGCACGGGCATGGTGATGGCTAAGCACCAGCCAGGAGAGATGGCAAGGCGGTGGCAAGGCACCGTCTATCACCTGCAGTGGCAGCACACGGTCCCCGAGCACAGGGGACACGCTGGCACATGGGGATGGGATCAGGTGGGTTCTGCTGATACTTTAACCCAAGTCCCACAGTGACAAGGTGCTGAACCAGCCCCAGCATCCCCCCTGCTTCCTTGTCCTTGATGCCCCAGTGACATTGGGGTGGGGACACCTTTTTCCAGGAGAGCCAGCACTGCCTCTAACAGAAGCCATGGCAGCAGAGCAGCCCCAGGAGTCATTATGGCACTATATGAAGTCTGTACAGAGAGAAAACAGTTAATTTCTGTTAAACTACCCTCTACATCTTCCCTGTGTGGGTGACAGCAGCAATTGGCAACTTTTTCTTTGAGCTACTGGTGTTGAGAGCTGGGAGCGGAGCAGGGCAGCCCCGAGGGGATTGTCACACGGGCAAAGGGACAAGCCAAGCAGCGGGGGACCAGGCTCCTCTTCCCTGCAAGCTGCGGCAGTAGCAGAAGGGCAGCATGACCTATTCAGGTGTCTTGAAGAGCACTGCAAAGGCAGGCAGGCTTCACAACAAAGCTTTACAGCATCGGCCACTCTGCGCGGTGTATCCGCCGCGGAGCGAGCGAGCGAACGGCACTGGTCTCAAGGGGCGATCATCGCTCCGAGCTTGATTAAAACTAGCCAAGTGCTTTTACAACCTCTATGCATTTTTAAATGTCTCTCTTTGCGAAACATACCTCTTAAAATGATAAGGTAGCGTTGATAGCTCAGGGCAGTGCTCAAACTGTGAAGCAAAGTAATTTTTCTAGCACGGTTCCTCCACGGACCTCTGCTCCCAATAAGTTCTTGAGCGCTGGGAGGTCCCAGCAGAAACTCCCCATGTGCCGGTGTGGGATAGGGAGAGGAGAAGAAGAAAGCAGGGAAGGAGAGATGAGGTCTCGCTGCCTTCTAGAGGGACACACACTAGGATGGTTACACCTCCTGAGAGATGGACATCCTTTGCCAAGGAGAAGAGCTGGCTGGGCAATTTCAGGGAAAAAATAGGCAGTGGAAAATAACTTGGGCTCTTCAGCCTGTGTGTCTCCTGGAGCACCAGGTGGGTGCATCAGAAGCCAAGTAGCACAAAAATTCTGGGCATAAACTCACCCAAGAAGGCAAAAATATCAGTTACCAGGAATCAACATTGGCTGAAGCCCCTCCACGGGCATCGTGTCAGGGCTCCTACACTAACAGGGTCCCACCCTTGCTGTCAAGGCACTGATCCATCATGGTCAGAAAGAATTAAGGATCTTGCCTCTTCTCTGGGAAGAGAGCTCTTTCTTGAGTTCTCAATCCCTGGAAAGCCAAAGCATTCCCCAAAGCCTCCCTGGTACCCAAGGTACCACTCAGGCACCTAGGCTGTCTTGGCTACTCACAAACTCCAAATTCAGCGTTTACTTATAGAAATGAGTTCTTGCAACCTCATAGAAAATTCCCTTCTCTCTGACAGCCCAGTATTTACACCTTAAGCCAGGAACAACCTCCATGTTTATCCACCCAGAAGGATGCCATCAGCC
Source organism: Thinocorus orbignyianus (assembly GCA_013400375.1). NCBI lineage: Eukaryota > Metazoa > Chordata > Aves > Ciconiiformes > Thinocoridae > Thinocorus > Thinocorus orbignyianus. Next base: position 48,423 of record VXBW01008250.1, on the reverse strand, counting down.
TAGGACTCACCAACAGCCTCCCGTTGGACAAGGTCCACTGGGCTTCTGCAGGAAAGGAGAAAATCACAGCAAAGGCAGCCTGCAGCTCCCTGAGGATCCCATCCCAGGGTGCCAGATCCCCCCCCAAGCAGGACAGACCTCCTGGGGCAGCCTCAGCCCTGCAACAAAGGGCGGTGATGGGAGGCTGCAAGGTGTCAGGGTGCCAGAAGCTAAAAGGTTTACCGAGACGTAGCTGTGCAAATCCTCACCTTTCTCTGGACTGACTCACACTGAAACGAACTGGACTCAAAGCAGCTGATCTAAGAGCACAGAGAAGTCACTGGAGGGCTCAGAAAGTGGCATCCTAAGATGAGATGACATTAAAATCCAAAATAATAAAAGCAACCGAATTTATTAAAGCTTTTCAGAGCCTGTGGGCAAAATAATTTTCCCCCGTTTAAAAGTCGGTAAAGGAAAAGAGCAGCTGAGCAATTTGTCAGAGATTAGAAGTGACAAAGTAGCAGAGACCAAAGCCCAAAGCAGCAATACCCTCACAAACACCATCACCACCCTGGCTTGGCACACCCAACTCCAGCAGTGCAGGGCTGGCGACATCTTCCAACAAGAGCTTCACCTGCCAAAACAGAGTAGTGTTGGGTCGCTAGAAAACCCTGCCAGGGGTTATAACAGCCCTGTTCCATGGGGAGGGTGCCAGCCCTTGTGCCAGGGTCAGGGAAGTGCCTGTGATGCTGCTGGGATGTGATGCCACATGGATGCCAGCCCCAGCAAGGCACAGGATGGTCTCCAGCCATCGCGCTTGCCCAGAAGTTCCTCCAGCTCTGGTGGTAGCTCAAGCTTTCCAGTGCCACATCTTTCCAAACAGGCAGAGGAGCACCAGCTTTGCCATCACTGAAGCCCTGCAGAACCCTTGCCAACCCACCATCACCCCACACCACCCCGCATGGTCCCACTCCTTCCCCAACCAGGTTTCCTAGCATTTCCCACCAGTGGAAATGCTTCATGAGGCTTTTCCTGCCCCCCATCCTTCCCTCCCATCATAGCAATGAGGCTATCACCCCATTCCGGATCTTCATCCTTATTTCCCCCCCTCCCATCAAGTTCAGATTCCTTCCCACCCTCTGCCTCACTAGGAGAGGTGAATCTGTGTCCCCATTACCAGTGGACCTGGTGCCCCCATAATTACCACACCCTTAGATCTAAAAGCAGTGCGATTTTGTGGTAGCACCCCCATTTGCTGTCCTAACAGAGTCTCGGGGAAACCTGTACGGCAGCTGCCCATAAAAGGAGCCACCTACACCAAGAAAGAAGAGACACGGAGCGTTCCCACCTTTGATCTGCATACACAGAGGTCACAGGAGAGAGGCAGAAGGGGATGAATCCTTGCAGCCTCATTAGAGGCAAAGAAACTGTTTCTGCAAATAATAATTGATTTCTAAATTTATCCCCTAATTAAATAGGTTCCCTGGATGAATCTGCATGCAAGCTGCAAGGTGATGATTTAGTGCCTGGCTTCCTACGGGAACCCATCAACACATGTTTGCAAATTGTCTCTCCCTCAGATTACAAGGTAGGGTGATGCTCGCCCCACGCCACCACATCCTGAGCAGACAGGCCCCTCCTGCCACCTGCAGCTTTCAGCAAGCCAAGCCAAGTTGTCTTCTTCTTCTTCGCGTGGTTCCTCAGAGCCACACACGGAGGAAGAGAGTGTTCCTCACCTGGCTTGTCGCCGGTCCCAGTGCTCCAACCCAGCAAGGACACTCCCATGGACCACGGTAGGGTCCCACCATGATCAGAGCACAAAACCTGCCCCCTGCCTAAGTGGGAGGCCGGTATGAGGATTTTTTTGGCAGGCACCAGCTGCAAAACTACAGCAAAAACTGAAAATGTACTGCCTAAACTCAGCACATAGCAATGGTGAGGATGAGAAACATTATCTCCAAAAAATGCTCTTGCTTCCTACATCAATTCCACGGCTGTTCCTGTCTAGTCGCTTTGACTTTTTCCTACAGACACCATCAGCTAATAAAACCTCAAGAGACGGATCCTGGGATAAAACCAGGCTACAAGCTCTGCAAAAATTAAACACATTTATCACTCTTCTGTGAAGAGCTCCTTTTGGAAACCAGAGAGCCCTGAGACTCTCAGACAAGCATCAAAGGGCTTCGGACACAAGAAGTCCATGTTAGCTTGAAAAGGAAACAGTGGCGAGCAGCCCCGCTGCGTTAAAGACCACACTAATTAATTCGTACTGCCTGGGACCATAATCATGGGGCACAAAGCTTGTCTGCACACAGTGATGGCTCAAATCTCTCCCAAGACGAGAAGCACTAGCCTGCATCTACACACTATCTTCTTCATCTCAGCAACAACACCTTTCATCTTCTCTTTCCATCCTCCCAACATCGTTTGGGCACTGGACACACAGGTCCACCTTCCCTCAGGGCTCCAACCCTTTGGTGTTGAAGCTTTGGGATCTACAGATCTAGACAGTCCCCTCCTAATGCCCCACATGTTTGGGTCCTGTTCCTGGCACATGATGTTTGCAAAGATGAGCCAAAAGTGCAGCCTGGAGATAAAACTAAGAGATGGGAGATTTAAACTAGATATAAGGAAGACATTTTTTACAGTGAGGGTGGTGAAACACTAGCCCAGGTTGCCCAGAGAGGTGGGAGATGCTCCAACCCTGGAAACATTCAAGGTCAGGTTGGATGAGGCTCTGAGCAACCTGAAGATGTTCCTGCTCATTGCAGGGAGGTTGAACTAGATGGTCTTCAAAAGCCCCTTCCAACCCAAACCATTCTATGCTTCTACAGTGCTTTATGGTGCCTGCCTCTGCCACAACGGGCAAAGACTGAAGAGCCCTCTGTTCAGCCCTTGGCTCTGCCACTCACCCCAGAGAAATTAATAAATATAAAAGATAATCATGAATCTGTTTGGCCCTGTTGGGACTTTTGGAAAGTAGAGACACAGCCTGCATGTCCAACTTGCATCTCATGAAAAAATAAATGACAAAAACTAAGTGTCTTTTATGAGGTTTCAAACCTTTTCCTGGTCTGTGGTGGAAAAAAACCCACACCATTTGGAAGTTTCCCCATGGGGAAGAGAGAAAAATAATAACCTTTCCATCTACCCCTTCCAGAAACAGTGAATGTACATTGGAAGCAAAGGGTGAAAGACAAGCACCAGGCATGACCCAGCCAAGCCCATGGCCACTTGCTGTCCCAGGGAGACTAGAGCATGCATGGACATCTCTCCACCAGGTCACATGCTCTTCTTTGAACACATGCCAAAAGATGGGATTTTCTTCTCCCCCTCTCCCTGCCAAAACAAACAAACAAACAATACCAAAAAAAAAGCATTCAAAACTGGAGCATTTCCATGGTATTTTGGATTTCTTGAAACTTCTGGATAAAAACTACCTCACTATCTTGTTAAGCGTGTTCTCAATCAAAAAAATCACTACCACAGACGAAGCTCGGGCCCTAACCTACTTCTGCACTCAAAAATAAAAAACCCATTAGGTGGCTAAATACTTTAGGAACCGCGTCCCTTCATCTCCTCGCTTTGGTTTTCTGTTCTGTAGCAGAGCATCCTCCTTTATAAATTGCCTCTGAGAGCCTCAGATCTCTTCTAAAAGAAAACAGTATTATTCACAGGACAGGAAAGAGATGCAAGAAAGCTAATTAGTCCTCGTACAGAGGAGTTTGGAACACACAGCATTTAAATTAAGTCTGATTTTCGGATCGCAGTGCTAAAATCTTCACATTGCGTCACTGGTTTTCTCTTCCAGAGGTGCCTTTTTTTCTCACCTTGAGATTTTTAAAGGCAAAGAAAATTCCTTTAGGTACCAAAGCGAATTCATAATCTAGCTCTCCACCACTTACTAACTTGAGCACATTAAAACTCTGTTAAAAGCAGAGCAAGATGAGTCCTTGAGGCCCTGTTCCCCAAGGATGCGTACACATAAAGCAAGGAAAATGTGTGGTTATTAGAGTTTAGCTTTATTGTTTTCATAAAACACACTGAAGATTGTGTTTATGATTCTGGAGAAAATAAAACCCTCTCTCCAATTGTTAAAATAATGAACACAAGATACTCCAGTGACTTCTAAACAATCAAACACTTTGGACTTGCACAGCACCCTTTACTCAAGATTTCAGAGAAGTCTCTACAAGAATGAAAATAAACCTGAGGGGGTGGGGGATGAATCCAGTATCCCACCTCAGAGCCAAAGGAAGCAGAAGAGTTCACATAATCATCACATGAGGCCAAGTTACAGGGAGAGGACAGGAACTCTTCAAAACTAATTGCAAAATGGCTTAAGTCAGCTTTGCTGGTTTTCAGTAACATCCCAGCTTCTGAATGATCAAATCCCATTTGAAAGACAGACCTGAGCATCAAAATCACCAAAACACACTCAAAACTAAACAGAAAAGTAAAATCTTAGTCAGTACTTTTTCTCTGGCCTCCACTGAGGTTGCTCACAAAGCCTTCTCCAACACAAAATTCCCACCTTCCAGAGGACTTTTGTCTGTCTGATGTCCCTATCACTCTGAAGGTCTTCTGCACCTGGCTGCAAGGAGGCATCTCTCTCCATCACTGCATCCGGTCAGACACAAAGCACAGTCCAAGGAACCCAATGGCCTCCATCACTTCTGCTTCTTTACCTCCAGCCTGAAGGAAGGACAATCCAAAGGGTTTTTTTTCCTGCTCCTTTAAATATTACAAAGACTGTGGGAGGATATGAATTATTGAATGGCGCTGTCTCTTCAGCTTAGCATGACGATGATGGAAGGGAAACATGGACCGCAGAGGGGCCGTGTCCCCAGCACGGGAGCAGGGCAAGGAGCCAAGGGGCATGACCAAGCGGGAGCCTTACCCAACTACTTAGTGTCTCTGCCCATCCATCAGAGCCTGACACCTGCCTGGCACCACTTACATGGTGAGGACTGAATTAATCTCAGAAGGAGTTGAGGGAAATACATCTTCCACAGTAATGGTCTAGGAAGAGAGGAAAGCTCTTGAGACAGGTGACCCCCTCCATAGCCCTCACCTCTACTTGAAAATCCGGGCTGAACCAGGACCTGAGACCACCTTAGCCACATCTGATGGTCAAACTGGATGGGCTGACCTGGCAGAAGCAGGTTTTCTTGGGTGTTCCAGTACAAGGGAACAGATCAGGAGCAGGGAAAAAACAACAAGGATGGAGATACCAAGAAGTTGGTGGCAAAATCTAGCCTTCAGGTAGTTTTGCAGACACTGTCTGGAAGGTGTAACTGTCAGCTCTAAACCAACTTATTAGTACAAGCCTTTGGGGCTTGTAATAAAAACCGAGATGTTTGTTCTTTTTTTTCCCCAGAACCAGGTTAGATAGAAAATGTCTGAAAATTAAAGGAGTAGCCTAAAAAAAGATTTCAATTCCATTCCTCTCTTTACGTATATTTACTCGCAGGCTCCTCAGAGACAGAGGTCAGCTCCAGAGCACCGGTGCCTCAGCTGTATTCATTCCCTGAACCAGAGTGGCAGGCGAAAGCACTTTCTGCTGCTCAGATCCACCATGCTGACTAACGGCTTTCTTCCAAGAAGCACGACACAGGACTGAATTGAGACTTTAATGATTTCAAAGAACCACCAAGTTTGACACACGCAGCCAGAACCTTCAAGTTGAGGCAGCACTGAGTGCCCAAACCAACACCACAGTCTCTGTGCAACCTGTCCCAGCGACACGTCCACAAACTGATGAGGATGGAGTACTTTCCCGGGCCCCACTTCTCCCTCCCCTGCAAACCTCTTCTGTGGGTCTCCTGAAAAACAACATAATTCTATCAGGGTGTGTGGCAATAGGACAAGGGATAATGGTTTCAAACTGAAAGAAGATGGATTTTGATACAATATTAGAAAGAAATTTTTCACTCTGAGGGTGGTGAGACCCTGACCCAGGTTGCCCAGAGAAGCTGTGGCTGTGCCATCCCTGGAGGGGTTCAAGGCCAGGCTGGATGGGGCTTGGAGCAACGTGGTCTGGTGGGAGATGTCCCTGCCCATGGCAGGTGTGTTGGAACTGGATGATCTTTAAGATCCCCTCCAACTCTAACCATTCTATGATTTTATATTGCTACCTATACTCAGGGTCAAGATCCTCATTTAATCACCAGATATGAAACCCAGTGTGTCCCCAGAGAAGCACATAAGTATCCCCATCAGGTCCAATCCTGCCCTTTGCCTCTGCAAAACCAACTTATCCCCTGCCTGTGATGACCACCGGGACAATCACTGCCTGGCCTGTGAAACCTGCCCACTCACTGTTGGGTTTTTTTGACTCTGGATGTTAATGGAAAGAAATCTCTGGATCCATTTGAAATGAATTATACTCCAGTAATTGCAGCTGCTATAGGGCAGTATTAGGTCAAACTGCCCTTTTTGTGCTGTGTCTCAAACGCTAGAGATGATGAATGGGCTCATTTTCAGCAGAGCTGGATGCTCGCAGCTCCAGGTGAAGCCCATGCAAACCGCAGATGCTCACCACTCTGAGACCGCATCGCCGGCGCCTGCCAAGCGCTTCCTTTAATAAAACACCCAAACCCACACTACATAAACACAATTTTGGCTGGCGTTGCTCACTACTTGTCATCACCATCCCGCAGGTCCTGGGCACACAGCCTCCCCATGCCGTCCCCAAGGCTGTCCTCTCTAGGCTACATTTGATTGCTTAAGAAATCCGTGCCGCTCTCCCCCCAGAAGAACCTTTTCAGCCCAAAACAGAGATTCTCCCCTCTCATTCTGTGTTAATTATTAAGATAGGGTGGGACTGAAGAGACTAATTACCACTGTAAAGTTACTCTCCTGAAGGCTGATAAGGGAAGTAATTAGGATGGACAAGCATGGATTACAGAGCTCTAAATCTCTCTCTCTTGTCAAGATAATGGTGCTGCCCAACCTCACAAACATCAAACGAGTCCGTAGGCAAACACAAATCAGTCGTGGGGACTGAACAACCGTCTGGACCACCACAGACCACAGACACTTCATAATAATACAGCAAAGGGGATCCTTCTCCAGCAGCTCCACCTGGGGATCAGCCGCCAACATGGAACCCCAAAGACCTCAACACTGTCATCCTCCCCTGGATGGGTGAAAGCACATACTTGCAACCATGTTGTCTGTATTCTCCGGTGGGTTAATCTTAGTTGGCTGTCATACACCCTCCAAGCCGCTCTTGCACTCCTTCATTCCTGACTCTTCTACCTCCTCTTCTCTGAGCGGTGCAGGGGGAATGGGGAATCATGGAATCAGAGTACCACATAGAGTTGGAAGGGATTTAAAGACCACCCAGTCCCACCCCCTACCCTGGGCAAGGACACCTCCCACCAGACCAGGTTGCTCTAAGACCCAATCAGCCTGGCCTTGAACCCCTCCAGGGATGGGGCAGCCACAGCTTCTCTGGGCAACCTGGGCCAGGGTCTCACCACTCTCACAGTAAAGAATTTCTTCCTAATATCTAATCTAAATCTCCCCTCTTTCAGTATAAAACTGTTCCCCTTGTCCTGTAGCTCCCCTCCTTGATCAAGAGTCCCTCCCCAGCTTTTCTGGAGCCCTCTGTTGGTATGGAAAAGGGCTCTGAGGTCTCACCAGAGCTTTCTCTTCTCCAGGCTGAACAACCCCAACTCTCTCAGTCTGTCCTCACAGGAGTGGTGCTTCAGCCCCTTATGGGGTTGCTATATAATCCCAATGCATCTTCACAGCCCATGAAATGTACCTTACTTTAAGTCAACACACCCAACACCTTCGCCCCTCTGAGCACTGTGCTTTTGGCTGCTTTGCTTTCATCTAGTCTCTTCTCACCTCCCCAGATACCATCTAAGACAAGGAACACACTCAAAGCAGTAGATAGAAGATGACAGCTATTTCATTGGGCTGTCACGGGACACACATCCCCTTGACATGAGGGCAAGGGTGACATTTCACAGTGTCACAGCAGTGTGTGACTGCCCTGGGAACGTGCTTGTTCAAAGCAAAAGCCCAGGGCCGGGGAAGTCTCAAGAGAATCAACCCCATGCACATCTCCAGTCACCTTCCATCCAGTGTCCATCAGGTCCAGCTTGTCATAGAATCACAGAATGGTTAGAGTTGGAAGGGACCTTAAAGACCATTCAGTCCAACACCCCTGCCATGGGCAGGGACACCTCCCAACAGACCAGGTTGCTCCAATCCCCATCCAGCCGGTCTTGAACCTCTCCAGGGATGGGGCAGCCACAGCTTCCGTGGGCAACCTGGGCCATGGTCTCACCACTCTCACAGCAAAGAAGTTTTTCCTAATATCTAGGCTAAATCTCCCCTCTTTCACTTTAAAACCCTTCCTCCTCATCCTACCACTCCACCCCCTGATAAAGAGTCCCTCATCATCTCTCTTGTAGGCTCCCTTTAGGTACTGAAAGACTGCTAAAGGGTCTCCTCAGAGCCTTCTCTTCTCCAGGCAAGAAGAGAAGATACGGAAGAGGCCTCACAGGTGAGATACAGCAGTGGAAACCCAGGGAATCTGAAGATTGACCTCCATGAGGGCAAAGCCCACACAACCTTGCGCCATCCACTCCTTATTTCACAGCTACCAGAACACAGATGCCCATTTTGCCACATCCCCCTGCTCCACATCAGCCTCCGCCGTTCCCTGCTGTTGGTCAATGCACAGCAAAAGCGAGGATCAAGCTGGGGCAGAGCTGCTGGCGCCTCCAAATTACATCTTTGTATCCCCAGCAAAACCCAGGAGAGCAAGATAACCCAGCTGAGCTCACAGAGTGCTGGGCTCGTCCACTCCTCCAGCTCCCACAGCCACGGTCCCACTGCACCCCCACGTGCGTCACTCATGCAGACACACAGGTTATTTTCCTCTAACAATTTCAGGCACCCTGCACTAGAACATTTATAACTAATGCATATTCTAATGTTCCCATTCACCTGAGACACTAGACACTTTCCCAGCTCATTTGTCATCTTTTTTATTATTATTTTTTTAATTATTTTTTTTTTATAAATACCTTCTTCCCCTCAGGCCAGTCAAATCAGTCCAGTTAATTTTCATTTCCACGGACATGGAAAGTCATCTCAAGGTCATTTTTGGGTGATTTTCCAGTACCAAGTCTGGAGGATTTTGCAGGATTTGCAATTGAGGCTTCTGATTATCTGCTACATATTGAAATGAAAAGGAACTGGCTGAGGAGAGACAGTGATGAAGCACCCCATTGACACCCAGGTAATTAAGAAGAAACAAACATGTTTTGTTGGCTGAAACAAGGGAGGAAAATGATGCAAACTACTTTATTCTGGCAAGGAAGAGAGGAGGGAGGAAAGAAAAAGCAGTAGCTAATGGGTTTCCAGCAGAAGGGGGTGCTTTGCTCAAGCCAAAACCTTCCTGGGGTGTTCACATTTCAGTGGGAAGGTTGGTGGGTACCACGAGGAGGCTTTTGTCACTTCTCATTACAAAGACAGTGGAAAAATCAGAAACCCAACTAAACTCCAAAACACAACCTTTACGATGCAGGAGTCAGGCAGATCTGAAGGGGGGGAAATAAATTAATATTTCCTAAGGGCTCAGAAACGCTGAAGCCTGGATGTTTGCTATGGGACAGCCAGATCTCCTCCTGGCCAGCCTTAGCGTGAAGGTCCAGGAAATTCTTTCCCTTGGGAAACTGGTGATTCCTAGCATTAGCCCCAGCTCACAGCCAGGACCAGACGATGCTGGGGCTGCAGTGAGAAAAACAACTTACCCGGTGAATTTGGGCAATTTGGGTCCCAAAGTGAACCTGGTGCAGGCGCATCATTCCACGCTCCGAATGTGTTTATTAAATGTTTTTAATATCACGGTGGCAGACAGAGAAATGCAATCAAGCCCGAGTCACACATCTCCCCAGGTCCACGGGGAACACGGGTACAAGCCTGTTTTTGTTTCTTTCCTGGGGAACCATCAAGATACAGGACTCGCGGCTCAAATCACACGCGCTCTCCTGGGGCAGGCGGCGGTAATTAGTTTGTGTGCATTGGAGGCATTTTCAGCTTCAAGCCCGGTTCGGAGAACCTGGCAGGAATACTCAAGCTGATGGGGAGAGAATGCTCTGGAGAGACCCAGTCCTGATGGTGGATGCTGAGCCCTCAAAAACTGCCCTTGTCCCATCATTATTCGCTCTCTAAACAGCACTGTACTCCAGGCTGGGTTGTTTTTTTTTCCCCCCATGGACAAGCATCTTCCAGAGAGGAGCAGCTCTGAAAAATAGCTTATTTTAGTCTCCTTGAAACAAGGCAAATCCTACAGAGAGAGAAGCCACTCTGCTGTGAGAACAGGCTGAGAGAGTTGGGGTGGTTCGGCTGGGGAAGAAAAGGCTCCAGGGAGGTCTTAGAGAACATTCCAGAGCCTAAAGGGGTTCCAGGAAAGCCGAGGAGGGACTTCATACAAAAGCATGTAGTGATGGGACAAGGAGTAACGGTTTTAAACTGAAAGAGGGTGGATTTTGATTTGATATTAGGAAGAAATTTTTCACTCAAAGAGCAGTGAGACCCTGGCCCAGATTGCCCAGAGAAGCTGTGGCTGCCCCATCCCTGGAGGGGTTCAAGGCCGGGCTGGATGGGGCTTGGAGCAACCTGGTCTGGTGGGAGGTGTCCTTGCCCAGGACAGGGAGGTGGAACTGGATGGTCTTTAAGGTCTCTTCCAAGCCAAACCATTCCATGATTCTGGGAGTGCTTACTCCCACTTTCCGAGCCCCAGGAGATGATGTCCCCCGACTCAGACAGAGCTCACCAGGTCTAAGGTACCACCACTACCAAGCTCACGATAGAGACATGGGGGAGAGGGCAAACCTCAGCCCCTCACCAGCACCAGTGCTCAGAGGAAGATGGGGAACATCAGTGAGGGCAGTGCTGGACGACCCACTCATGGAATCATAGAATGATCCAGGCTGGAAGGGACCTCCAAAAGTCATCTAGTCTAACTTAACCTCAGGTTAAGCTCTACTCCAAACTGGACTTGGACTGGTTTGGAGTAGTTTGAACCCGACAGACCAGTACTACAGAGCCTTCCTTTCCTGCAGGAAACCTTGAAATCCAGGAAACACGCTGAGCTGAAGCCACCAGTGAGCACACGGACAATCTGCAGCAGTAACCTGCACACCTCCAGCTGCTCGGGTCAGGTCCTTGCAAGATGCTAATGCTGGAAGAGTACAGCTGAAGTCAGGACTATTTTCCTGCTGACTGTGAAACTCAGGGAGAGGGGAGAAGAAGAGAAAAAAAAAGAATGTATTGCCATGTATATTTGTCCAGATATAGCACTTCCAAAGGCAGATTGGACATCAGGGCACAGGCATGAGATTAAGTTATTTTTCTGTTTGCTGAAAGCATTAAGGAAAAAAGCCCCTTAAAACGTTTTGCTGTGAACTTAATGTTTCATTTGACTATTAGCTCTGAAATAGGGCATGCTTGAAACAAAGCCAACCCCCCCCCCTAAATTTTAGAAAAAGATCATTAAATCACCGTTGGGCAAACCTACTTTAAAAAAAAAAAATTAAAAAAATGCATGAGTCGGAAAAAATACCAGCTTTCCATTGGGATCAGCCTTATCCCTCAGGATGACCCCGGGCACCACAAAGGAGGGTAAAATGGAAACCCATGAAGCTGGGCTGGTGGAAAGTGTGGGCAAAGCGAGCTGGTAACAGCCAGCACTGGCCACAGGCAGCAGCCCTGTCACTGCTCCAGGGCTCCCCACTGCTAAGCACAAGATTATCAATCAAAATGAAAACACAAACCAGCCCCTAGCAAAGCCAGGGGAGTCACACAGCTGGTGCAAAATAATTAAGAATAAAAATAAAAAGTTACGTTTACATCCAAATCCACCTTCTGTGTGTTATTTAACGGGGGTCACCACCCTCAGGGAGTCCCAGCTCCCCTCCACCGCTCCCAGACTGAAGAGGAAAGGCCAGCTGGCAACCTCCAAAGCTGACTACCTCCAAGCCTGGTAAGCCAGCCCTTCCCCCCCCGCTGGGTCAAACACCCTGTTTTAAGCCAGAACAAGCCCCTTCTCTACACACCAGTGACCACAGGAGAAACCCCGAAGCTGCCAGGGTCTGTTCAATACCCTGCAGAGCCAGGGAACCCTCTTCAGGTTTCACCTCTCTGCATCCTGCTCCTTCAGAACTGGCCTTTTGCTAACAGACTCTCTCCTACCCTGCTTTTTTAAGGCAAAACCCCACAATAACCCTGAATGAAGAGGGATGACTCCACTCACAGTGACCCTGGGGCTGCGACTCCCTCCCATCGCTCCATCTCGGAGCAAGGGCTGCGGGAACAGATGTACCGAGACCCAAGGAGTTCAAGAGGCTCCTTGTTTGTATGGAATGTGCTGCTGCGGGGAAGAGGGAGCAGCAGGCAGATAAGTACTCTCTTCTGCACACGGTACAGAGAAGGATTAGATACTTACAAATATTTTATCCTAGCTAAAGTAATTGCACCACTTGTTCTTATGAGTCAGAGCTATTTATTTTCATGCTTCAGGGCATCAGTTGATCACACCAGCTGAGGTCAGGCAGAAATTCCCATTGCTCCTGTAAGCATTTTGCATATTGCAGGGAAGCGCGTTAGCTCTAGTCACTGCAGCCTGGCACTGCCTGCTCCGGTCCCCATTGGGTGCAAAGGACACACCAGGAGGAACAACTTCTCCACCTTAACCCTCCCACTACGACACAGGAAACAATCCCTGTTATCATCAGTTCAGCTTCCGCTAGTGGAGAAACACATCCCATGCTCCTGCCCTGGATGAAGGATGCTGCAGCTGGACCACCGCTGCATCCAGCTGCGGAGGATGCCGAGGCTGGACCACTGCCACATCCAGCTGCACTCCACCCTCCAGGCAGCAACTAGGCAAGGAGACCAGCAGGAAGAGCATCCAAATTAATAGGGATGGTATTGTAGGCGAAAATAAAAACAACTCCTTTTGACCCTGAGCATGAGAGCCAAACCAAGGTCACCAAAGCTCATTTTGGCACCCAGCAACAACACAGCCTCTGCCGGGAGCAGACATGGATAACTCCTCATTTCTGAGCTGTGCTTACTTATGCACAGCTCTAATTGTGTCACCATCGAGAACCTTCCCAAAAACCAACACTTGATTAATAACAACATTAATAAATAAAATATCAGGTAGCACGTACACAGCATGGGCAGAGGTATGCAAGGAAACAGCCACCAGTATTGGATCAGGGGAAAAAAAACACCTCCCCATCATCCCTCACGGTGCTAACTACCCAGCTCCACTAACTCAGGAGCATTTAGTAAAAGTCTTAAAAGAAACCGCTCTTGATCTCCAAGCACTGAGCATGAAACAAAGCAACAGGGGCCAATGCTCAGCAAATAAAAGGTTTCCTTGACGCAAACAACAGGTCACACTGGCTGTTCCTGGAGCAAAACCCATGCAAGGACTGCGAGGTGCTTTGCTGTAACCCAACAGCGCACACAAACCCAGGCACCGAGCATCTTCTACCACACTTCTGCCTTGAAATACCCCCACGAGATGTGGCAGGACAGCATCGCTCCCCTACCCCCCTTCCGTTTCATCCTGCTCAGCCCCTAACTGCGTCTCCAATTGTCCTCCCAAACAGCATCTCTTTGCCTCCTCACCCCTGCTCAGACGCTTGCCAAACGCCAGGTATCTTACGTTTCCTCATCTGCGCTTCACTGAGCCCCGTCAGTAATTACACTGCTGCGGCAGCAGCTCTGTAACTTTAATTATAAGACAATTTCTCTTCTAATCCCTGGTTTTGACTCACTACCGCAGACGCCCCCCACCCCTCCCTTCTCTCCCCCATCCTCTCATTCGGTCATTTCAGAAGTGAAGTCATGCAGATAAGAAGGAGTTTGAACAATTAGGTATAATGATAATATGGACATCACTTTCATACAGATGTCTGAATAGCGCTTCAAGGGCAGGACCGCAAACCAGCCTGCTCTCTCAAGCTTTGCAATTTCTTCTGTCATCAGAAACAGCATCAGGATTCTTTCCAGAAGCTTGCATTTGTTTATTTTTTCAAACAAACAATTATATTTCCATCGTTTTTCCAAGCTCTGGGACACACTCCCCTCACTGCTGGCACTTCACCTTCCAGCAGAGCCCACCGCAGAGACCAGGGAACAGCAGGGTCCAAACTCACTAAATTCCTCTGCACCCAGGGCATCCCATCAGCATCCTCTGGGGGACATCCCCTGCGAGGAGCATAGGGAGAGCATCGGGAAAGCAAAATCCCTCTAACTCAGAAGTCAGAACTCCCAGGTTTCACACCCAGATCTTCATCTCAACTCACTCAACTTCAACCTTTCATCGCCCCCCCCTCCGCCCTGTCACCGGGGATAATATTTTTTCCCTGACATGCTTTGTTATTCAGAGATAGAAGATTCTCTAAATGCTGAATTATTATCATCAAATTATAATACTCAGAACATTGTCTCCCTTTGGGATTCGTGCTGCAGGAGGAGAGAGCACAGCACAGGCACCCAGAGCTGAAATGTGCCACGTTTAGTTCCCTTAGAGATAGCGGGGATGGATGCTGCTTCAGTATTTTCTCTCTTTCTCGGCTGTCCTGACAGTCTCTCTCTGATAGGTCTTCTGCTGGAGGGAACTGAACTATATTTGAAAAGTAATTTTGGAGCAAATAGGAATAGAAGTATAAGAGTTGTCATGACGAGATTTTTTGGAATTTCCTTCCCATTTCAGGTGAGAAGAGGGGGGATGGAGACGGATGGGAATCAAGACATTTTGTATCTCATTGCTTTCAAAATGGGACGGCTCCTGCTGCCACCTCCAGCTTCCCCCTGCTCCCCACAGGCTCCTGGCTGGACAACTCCGCAAAGGTCCCCAAACCAGAGCCAGCCAGCCCCACGAATCTGGTTCTTTCTCATTTTTGTGTTCAGAAATAAAAACAAAGTTGATTCCAGATGGAGTCACATAGGACAGCACGAGACAACAACCCTATGGAGGTTCCTACAGGGGAAGCCATACCCAACCTCTCCATGGACCCACCAGCGATGGCCAGCACTATCAGGCATCCAGTGGTGCATGTCAGGGCATACATCTACCCCCCAAACAAGAAAAAAAGCCAATCCACATTGCTGGGACTCCTCAGAAGGAGAGCACACAAGCACAGAGCCAGCCACTGCCAGGTCTGGTACCTGCAGGGCAGGGCTCAGCTCTCCCCCTGCATCCGGCTGCCGCTCGAGGGGGGAGCATCTTCTGGGGACAGCCTGAAGAGAAGGACCACCACCTCTCTCCTCATTCCCACCCAGGTTAAACCTTCGTTTTGACATCTTCAAGCCCCTCAGATGTCACCTTTTCAGGAAAGAAGGCACAAGCAGGCCAAGCTCTGGAGATGAGCAAAGCCTAATGAATTTCTAAGGGGGAAAAAAGAGTCGGGAGACTGACATTCCCCAGGAAGTGCAGCCAGCAAGCGAAGGAAAGCAGCAGCCTGTGCCTGGCTTGGCCCAGCCCCGGTACCACCACCAACACAGCTGCTTCAACGCCTGCCTGTTTCCATAACTCAGGCCAACAGCCTCAGAAACCTTCCAAACAAGCGGCAGGCAGAAGGCAGACGCCGCAGGCACGCACCAGAGCAGCACAAAGCCATTGAGCCGGGGGAGAGGAGAAGGAGAGAGAGCTGGGGCTGTTTCAGCCTGGAGAAGAGAAGGCTCCGGGGAGACCTTGGAGCTGCCTTCCAGGATCTGAAAGGAGCTCCAGGAGAGCTGGAGAGGGACTCTTGGTCAGGGAGTGGAGTGACAGGACAAGGAGGAAGAGGAGAGATTGAGATTAGATATTAGGAAGAAATTCTTTCCTGTGAGGGTGGTGAGACACTCGAACAGGTTGCCCAGGAAAGCTGTGGATGCCCCATCCCTGGGAACGTTCAAGGTCAGGCTGGATGGGGCTCTGAGCCAGAATCCTCTGTCATGGGAGATGTCCCTGCCCATGGCAGGGGGGTTGGACCTCGATCTTTAAGGTCCCTTCCACCTCTAACCATTCTATGACTCTATGAAGGCTCTGGGAGGTTTTGCTCCTTCTCTGCTACTAAACTTGCTATCAGCTTTTGCTTAAATGCTTTTCCCCCCCACACCCTCCCATGAAATTTGCCCTGTTCCACCTCCCACAAAGTTTCATGCAGCAACACCCCAGCTAGCCCAGGCACTGGGTATGTTAGCCCCACCAGTCCTGTTGGGAAAGCTGGGCTTCCCGCACCCTCAGAGCACTGCGCCAGCACCTCTGTTCCCTGTATGCCAGCCCAGTTTGGGCAGAATATCCTAGTTCATCCCCCTGTAGCCTCCCTGGAGGGGTCTGGGCACAGGGCAGGCTGTCCTCCCACTTTCCCCCAGCTCAGGGTGCAGCCTGGCTCCCCCGGCATGGCATAGCTCCTGCTGTCACATCCACAAGCTTCGCCCTGGGAATGACAGCAGATGATACAAGACCTTGAATTTCATTGCAGTGGCGGGGGGGGAATTAAAATAAAAGAATAAAAAATGTTAGGAGTGATAAAGAACCCCTTTCATCAGCCACATTATTTGTGCCTTTTTTTTCTAGAGAATTTTAGAGCTTGCTGGGGGGGCATTGGGTTTGCATTTTGCAATTCAACGCCATGGCTTGCACAGAAATAGGTGTACGGCTGGGCAGGTCGTCACCCACGAGCACCCTGCTTACCCCGGGATTTAGTAAAGAAGCAATTTCAAACCCACAAGACAGACCCAGCAGTAGGACACTTCAGGGAGATGAGAAACCATTTAAAAATAAAACTCCCACACCCTTACACCCCGTATGGCTCAACCTGCCATTGCACTTGCTGGTTTGCTCTTGGAGCAGAAAACCTGGCCAAGGTCTTCCCATGGTCTTTGGGAGGCTGCTTCCATGGCCCTTATGCTACCAGAGATGAAGGGACGCAGTGATGCAGTGGACACGGGCAAACAAATTATTTGGGCATTGCAGGGAAGAGTCTTACTGGCAGAGAGGGGAGCAGAGAGGGAAGGAGGCACAAGGCAACCCCTCTGGAGAACAAGTAGCAACTAAATATTTATAGGTTTTAATACACTGATTTGTTAAGTTGGGAAACAAGCTTTTAAGAGTTTGAAGATGCCTTTCAAGGCAATTCTTAATCAGCAACCCAGGTGCAGCAAAGAGGAGCTCAACAAGAAGTAGAAACCACTCCAGAGGAAGGGTAGGAGAGGGGGGCTCTCCCCTCCTCTCCCAGCGGGGACCTCCGTGGCCAGGACAGGATCCAGGAGGTTCAAAGAACCCTGCAAGAGATTTATGTCCACAGCCTTCTAATTAAGTTTCTCTTGTGAGGGATTTATTTTTGGACAGCACTCCTGCAGGAGAAAATTCAATGATGCTGCTTAAGGAGGAACAAACTGCAGTATTTCATGCTGGCCATAAAAGAAACACTCCACACCTCTTCCAAAACCTGTACAGTCTGACTGAGGAAAGAGGCTGCCCATACCTGCCTCTGCACCACCACCTCTACACCAGCTCCTTGCCTTGCTTTGGGAAAAAACTCCACTCTAAAAGCACAAATAACCAAAAAAAGAGGCTACCCAGCAGGTGCCGACCCCAGTCATTGCCCCTGGAATTGTGCCTGGTTTCGCACAAGGTTCCCCCCACTATGGGAGGACACAGCTTTGTGGTCAGGAAGAACTTCACTTTGAGGGTGGCAGAGCACTGGAAGAGGCTGCCCAGAGAGGTGGTGGAGTCTCTGTCTCCAGAGACATTCAAACCTCACCTGGACACGTTCCTGTGCAACCTGCTCTGGGTGGACCTGCTTTGGCAGGAGGGGTTGGACTGGATGATCTCCAGAGGTCCCTTCCAACTCCATATCATTCTGTGATGCTCCTCAGGTGCATTAAGGTGACATCTACCCTTTCCCGAGCCAGGACAGTCTTCCAGGGTGGCACCGTTTTGCCTCTGGAAATATTTTGGTGCCACCAAAGCAAAGGTTTTCGAATGAGCAATGCTCCTGAGCGAGTGCTACACCACTTCATTTGGTTCCTGCTGAAGCTGATGGAGAACCAGTCTCCCTCATCCTCATTTATGATGGTACAGAGGTAGAAGCAGGACACCTACCCAGCCGAATCCCAAACCTCCTGCAATCCCGCCATGAAATAGAATATTTCGACTGAAATGGCAATTTTAATCCTAATTCAGCCAACTGAAGGGTACAAATTAAGTGTTCCCTCCCTCCTTTTCCCTTTTCTCCAGTGAAATAATGCTTTCTGAAGGGAAAACTGTGAGGGAAGTTTTGGATGCTCCTCTCTGGCTAGGAAACATCAAGCAGTCCCAGGGCTACAAACACAACATCCCACAGTCCATTGAATCCATTACCTTACTTATCAATGGGAGATTAATTATTCCAGTTCAGGGGATGTTTGGTTATTTCTTAATGCTTCAGCTACTGCATTCAAAAGAGCTGATATGTTCTTGCCTTGGCTCACTGGATTAGCTACTCACAGTCACCGTCAGCTTTTAAGACACGAGCAAATGCCTCCTCCGGGCTCACAAACAGAATGATAAATAAAACCCCACTTCAGAAGCATCTGCTGATGCCTGAGCCGACAAGGTCCCCTCCTGCAGCCCCATCCAGGGCAGGAAAGGGGCTCCAGAAAAA
This sequence comes from Thinocorus orbignyianus, assembly GCA_013400375.1. Taxonomy (NCBI): domain Eukaryota; kingdom Metazoa; phylum Chordata; class Aves; order Ciconiiformes; family Thinocoridae; genus Thinocorus; species Thinocorus orbignyianus. Next base: position 29,764 of record VXBW01008250.1, on the reverse strand, counting down.
CTTCCACCAATGACTCTAAGAGTATAAGCAACTGTGGCTGGAGTCTGGGATTCTGCTGCCAAATTTTACCAGGAAAAGGAGGAGGAGGACAGAAGAGGGAGGGAGCACACAAACAGGGGAATGCAAGAAATTGCACACATTTTGTTCCCAAACCCTCCAAACGTGACTCACTTTGCTCTATTGTGACAAACTGAAACGCCTCTGAGGAGTTCATTTCACGTCTCATCCATTCTCTGAATAATGGGAAAATCCCTCTTTGTTTCTCTAAGATATCAGCACCCGCGACGTGCCACGTACACCCGGTTCCATTAGACATAATGGAACAAGATTGTCCCAGAAGTTGTTTTCAATTGCTTGAGTGCATCCTTCATTTAGGGAAACAAGAATATATGAGCTGCTCTACCCAAGCCGATGTGAGGACGCAATCTTTAAGCTGAAGTCGGGGCCATTTGTTTCCCAGCTGTGGCACGGGAAGAAGTTTGTGTCCCTCCCCTCCCCAGTTTCAGGACTGGGATGCTTTGGCCACCTTCCTGGAGAAACCCAGGTTTCTATGAACACAAAGCTGTGCCTGAAGCTGGAGGTCAAGCTGTCCTATGGCAAAGGGTCCCTTCTTCCTTTCTTTCAAGCTTGGATGCTCCTGCTGAGCTCCGAAGCCTTGAGATGCTGCAACCCATGGCATGCAATGCCCAGTAAGGATGCTGCGGGATGCACCAGGGATGCCTGCGCTTCCCCAGCCATTGACCTGGTTTCCCACTACATCCCACTGTGCCCTTATGCAGCACATAATGGTGACAGTTCTGCAGTCAGAGGGCTCAGAAACCCACTGAGACCTCGATGCATAACAAAAAAGCCTGCTTATCTGCCAAAGAAAGCAGATCCCTCAGGAACGCCTGTTCTAGCTGGCTGCCTACAATTTACTTTGACTTCTTGGGACAAAAGAAAGTTTGAAAGCCTGGGAGACAAACCAGGCTGCCTAACGGCACCGTCTGTGATAACGATGTTGTCAGCACTGCCAAGATTACTTCTGTATTCAGAAGGAACCGATGGGGCTTAGTAGGGGGAGCGAAGAAGGATGGATCACAGCCGCCAGGTTTTCAGATTTGTTTTTTTTAATTGACTGCCACCTTGAGATAGTTCCTTTTCCCAATGTGGAAAAGGAAAAAAAAAAGAAGAAAATGACAACAAAGCAAACGGCATCTTGAGCCTATGGGATCCTTTTCAGCAAAGCCTTGGCTCGAAGGCTCCGTGACACAAGTTCTTAAAACCCAGCACGTTGCTGAATCGAGGCCGATGCTCCCACAACAAATTCCCAGGGACACGTGTCCTGCACTTACAGGACATGACAAGCCATCACCCCCGGCCACACTGCTCACTGGGGACCGCAGACCTGACAAGGTTACCAAGTTTTACATTTTCCCCTTGGATAGAGCACGCGACGGGAGCACAAGCAGAATGATCAAACCTGACTCCTCCCCCCAAAAAAACCCACATGGAACAACTTTTCAAGCTGTTCTTTCCCGCTAAATACTTATTTTCTTTGCAAATTTACCTCCCCCAGCCCTCCAGGGATGGAACACAATTCCCAACAGCAGCCAGACCAGCAAACACAACTGGTGGGCACTGGGGGTGTGCGGGGAGAGGAGTGTGAGTCTCCAAGGGAGGTGGTCCCTGGACGATGCCATGGCCAGCATCCCTTCCCTGCTGTTCCCACGTCCAAAAACTTATCCCAAGCCCTGTCCTAACCTCCAGATAGATGAGCTCAGGGCCACACTGAATCATACTTTTTTTTTTTTTTCCCCTCAGGCTGGCACCCAGCCCTCCCTCTATAGCTTCTCCTGGCTTGGTTTCAACACTGATAGGTTTTATTATTCTGCCTTGCTGCCCTAATTCTCTCCACACTCAATTTTCCATTGACACGTTGACCCTCTGCCGTGTTTGCAGTTCTGGGCAGGCAGCAGGCAGCTCTCGGTCACCCATTCCCATAAAACGGGAGTTGAGGGGCAAGAGAGGGGCATCCTCCTGGTCCTGCTGGAATCTTTAAGGTTCCTTCCAACTCCAACCATTCCATGATTCTATGGCCCCGCAGGAAAGGAAGTGCTGGAAAGTTTCTGAAGGGAGAAGAAAGATACGGGGTGGGGGGTGAACAAAAGGAAAGCCAAGAAAAGCAAAGGAAAAAAACTGCAGTGCAAAAAAGTGAAGGGTCAGGGGAAGAGAAAGAAGAGAGCAAAAGCTGCAGAAATTTGGTTGATGGTACAGGAAACGCAATGCTGATGTGCGGTAACAAAATCACCGCATGGCATCAGCAGCAGACACCGGTGGGGTTGTGATGGCACCAGGGGAACTCTCTCAGCTCTGGGTGTCACCAGTCCAGCCCTGCCTGGCTCCTGGTCACCTCTTCCCAACCCTACCAGTGTGCCCAGAAGAACAGCAGGAGAAGATGGAGAAGGGTTTGCTCCCAAGACTGCAGAGGCTTGTTTCTGCTTCCTCTTCTAGTTTCTACTCAGATGTGTTGGACAGAGGGTGCTGGTTGCCCTCAGCTCATTCTTGGGGTTTCCCTCCCAAAAAAAAAGAGCACTAGGAAGTGGATCACTCCTAGAAGACCCACCGTGGAGCCTCAGGCTGCAAGGCAGGTGGTACAGGAGCATGGCAGCACTCTCATTTTGCCTTGAACCCGGGACTTCCCACCCCTCCACTTGGCAGAGGGGTACGGATGCACCAGCACAGCATCCCTGATCCCCAGCAGCCACCTCACCTGCTCCCACTGGCTTTGCCACATCATCCCAACCCATTCCATCACAGCTCCAATTTACAGGGTGCACATCAATACCCACCCAAGGAGCTGCCTTGCTGGGGGTGGGAGCGAGAGGATTGGTGCCCGCGCAGCCCAGGGGGCTCCAGGGAGGAGGAGGAGGAGGAGAAGGAGGAAGAGGACAGCTCTGGCTTGCAGCTGCCTGCTGCAGAACACAATGCGGAGATGGAGAATGGCCTGTGATTACAATTTGAAGGGCTTCTATGCACTGAAAGGGAACTGATTCAATTGTGCCGCAACTCCCGAGAAGCTGTCAGCAATCAAGGCGTTCTCCTTGCTACAATCATTGGAGTCAGGGCGCGAACGAGAACAGGGGGAGAAAAAAAAAAAAGAAAAGAAAAAGTATAGCTTAGGTGATGGCAAGGTACAGCAGCAGGTTTCATTTTGCAGCTGTGATTTCCTTCCCCATCAGCATCCATCGTGGGAGGGACCATCAGGGAATTGGGGAGACCAAGGAGCCGCTGGTTTGTGAAACATTGCTCTGGCAAACACTGGATGTCCCCACGAGCCACCAAGCCATAGACGGGGAAGAAGAGGGGACGGGGGGCTGCAGAGGATGAATTTCTGAGGCAGGTCTTTTGCGACCGCTCGCTCCCACAAAGACCCCTGCGAGCATCCCGTACCCCTGGGGCTGTGAGCATTCACGGGCAGCATGAGGGCAGGCAGCCACCCCACACAGGCAGCACCTCCACCCCAGGCACCTTCTGCATCCCAACCAGCTCCTCTCCCCTGGTGCAGTTAATTCGGGTACAATTTGAGCACAGCGTCCCCTCTCGATGTGCACCTCATCGGTGATGGCTCCCGTAGCCAAGCCCAACGCCCACTCCTTCATTTCAAAACAAGAATAAACACGGTTTTCACCCCACCAACTCAAGATCCAAGCTACTGGAAGCCACTTTCAACACCTGGCTGCAAACCTCCGACTGGGTCAAGAAATCTTTAATGCAAACAAGCCACAAACAAAAACCCCTCCGGCTCCTGCCCCTTCCCCATACACCCCACTATTCACAGGGATGGTAAATACTCCGAGGTTTGTTTGGAGGGGCAGGAGATGAAGCAGATGCTGCAGAGCTGCTGGGCACCAAAGACAACCGTAACGCCAGCCCTACCCATGGCCAGCACACAAGGCCTGCAGCCCCCGAGAACCCAGTACCACCAGTAGCACCAGCAGATTGTCACTGCTCGCTGCTACTCACACACAAAACTCAGTTGGCAGAGCTGGAAAGTAACCCCAAGAAGATTTCAGGTTTCAGGGGCTGCAAGAGATGGGGAGATGGTTTTAAAAAGGCAACACTATGCCAGAAACACTTCCTTTGCCACAAGCTCTGCTCAGCCACTAACCCCAAAACCCAATAGCCAGCTTGCCCAGAGGAGGGCACATTATTTCAGAGTTTATCCCTTGCCAATGGACAATCTCTTCCCAAGCTTCAGGAGGAAGGATGGCACCAGGACACGCATGTTCAGTAGTCCACGTGCAGATCCCCCAGTTAACCCCATTAAAGATTTTGGTTTTCAAGCTTTGCAGAACCTACCACTAAAGAAACCTCCCATCTCCAATGCCTGCTTCAAATCAGCAAAACCAATTACACACACGTTAGTAGGTAGAAGATATCCCAATATCCAAGGAGATTATAATTACCTCATTTGCCTACTAAAATGATACTGTGACAATATTTAAGTTAGAACGTTTTGGTTATTTGCTAAAAATGATGTGGTAGCAATCAAGTGAAAATTTGAGCTGTAATACTGCCACAGCAATATTGCTAGTAATTTGTATAACCAATAACAATTATTTTTAATGTGTTAGCCAACATGTTTAAATAGGCTCTTTTATATATACGTACGTGTGTACATATACACATGCACTGATGGGCAACATGGGCTCAATTTCCACCCTTCCCTGAAAAATGAGGGCTTTGAAGCATCTTTCTTCGTCAGCGCAGCAAGAGATGTGATGCTTCAGCAGGAGGACATCTCCCAAACAGCCTGATTCATACCCCAGCACGGGATGCAGAAGATAAAGTCCCCCATCAGCAACCTGTACCATCAGAGGAATAATTCATGGAGCCCTATGGGAAGACGATGGGGGACAGCATGATTTTTCCCTTCTCCACAAGCCCACCCCAGGGTCAATAGCTCTTTCACACGGAGATTACTGGGGAAAATATCCTGGAGCTTTCTTGCAAGGCTTCTGTAGATCTGCTCCCAGGCTTTAACCTCTATTTTTAATATACAGAGTGACAGGTTTCTTTTCTTCTAAACAATAAAAAAAAAGAAAAAGAAAAGAAATAGACTCATACATTTTAACTTCACATTACCCTCAGAAGATGGAAATCTGATTACTTATTCTTGGCAATCCCAAATTACCCCCGCCAGGCCAGACCCAGGAAATAAATCCCTACTTGTAGAGATATCCTCTCCGCTCTAAGTACACGATGGGACCAGCATCCCATTGACCCAAGGACACTGGGAGCATCGGCTGTAACCCCCTTTGGTCTGTGTCATCGCCTCCCAGCTGGCAGGCGATCCCAGGAGGGATTAGCACGAGAGCCCAGCGGGATGATGCATTTCCCCAGCTGAGAGCAGCCCTTGGGAGCACAGACACCAAAACTCAATTTCCTTCTCTGCCGCGGCATTTAACCCTGCGGAAAGGAGCGAGAGGCTGGGGGAGAAGGAGGAGGGATGCAGGGGAGGATGGATGTTTCTATTCAAAGACATCCCTCCTGTGTTCAACCCTTCCTGAGAAGTCCAGGAAGAAGCTCTCTTTATTTCTAGGAAGCAGAAAAAAAGAAAAAAGAAAAAAAAAAGAGCAATATTATGGGCTATTGTAGCCTTCTGGCAGTGGGTGTTTGGAGAGAGCTGCCACACGAACGGTTCTTCCAGAAAGCGACTGTTCCCGAAGACGCGGGCAGGCAGGAGAGATCACAGCAATCATACAGCACGACCCTCCCGCCCGACAGCAGGCAGCTAATTTCATTTGGGGATTTGTGCTCCATTTTCAGCCTGAATTCATCTAATTGCAGCCTCCAGCTGCTGGACGCAGTTATGCCCCAACCTGGCAAGGTGGGAGGCTTCACTCTGAACAGCCTTATTTTCCAAAATACAGAGAGATGATCAACAATGCTATTTTTCCCCCAGCTTTCACATCAGAGAAAGGCCACAGCTGTGCACCTGGAGAATGGGCTTCTTCAACGGTCCAAGAAGGAAACAGTAATTCCCAGCAAAGCGCTGGGCTGCACACTAGCCTCCCTCCTCACACCACTGCCTGCGGGCAGCCGGCTCCTCCACAGCTCTCCACATCTCATGGGGGGGTCAGAACACCAGGAAAAAACACTCCCCTCCACATCCAATGAGGCCTGAACTATCAGAAAAACCTACGTCAAATGTGTACGGTGAGGTTTCTCAGAAGTTGTCGCTACTTGGCAAAACTTGGACAGCCTGGTGCTCAAGCTCATTTCAGACCTTCAGATTCGAAGGTACAGGGTTGTACCAAACACGAATGTAATTCCCACAGTATCTACACCAAGCCCCTATGCTTCTCCTAAAAGCTGTGAAAACAGCAAAGTGGCTGCGGTATTATTTGTTATTATGATTATATTGTTTTTAAAAAGCAGAAGACCACAGCTCCGGGACTGCAGGGCTAAATACCAAACTGCAGGAGAGCAGGAACTTCACTCAGAGTCTGATTAACGGTCAATTAATATCATAGAATCATAGAATAGTTAGATTTGGAAGGAAACTTGAAGGTCATTGAGTTCCAACCCCCCTGCCATGGGCAGGGATACCTCCCACTACAGAAGGTTGCTCCAAGCCCCATCCAGCCTGGCCTTGAACCCCTCCAGGGATGGGGCAGCCACAGCTTCTCTGGGCAACCTGGGCCAGTGCCTCACCACCCTCACAGAAAAGAATTTCTTCCTTCCCCCTTGTCCTGTCACTCCACTCCCTGACCAAGAGTCCCTCTCCAGCTCTCCTGGAGCTCCCTTCAGATCCTGGAAGGCTGCCCCAAGGTCTCCCCAGAGCCTTCTCTTCTCCAGGCTGAACAACCCCAGCTCTCTCAGCCTGTCTTCACAGGAGAGATGCTTCAGCCCTCTCATCATCTTCATGGCCCTCCGCTAGACCCAATATAATATAGAAACCAGCAAAATATAATCTGAACAGGTCAAGGCAACACCAACTTCCTTAAGGGACGGTGGAAAAGAGGCATGCTAAGCAACCTGGCAGTATTATCTGCGAAAGAAAGCCTTTAAAATAGATGAAGGTGATTTAAAGGGTCTAATTTCAGCGGATTTTCAGAGAGCTTATGTTAAAAGTGCTTCATAAAAGATTAAGGAAAATAAATGGCTACCTAGTAAGGGGCACAGCCAGGCAGGGATTACAGCTGGCAAAGCACAAGGAAACAAAGACAGTGCTTCCCACATCAAAAAGAGGGGCACAGGGGCCAACTGCATTACGGAAACACTACGAGAAGGAGTGAACAAGTGGTAGCTCGAGAAGAATCTCAGGGAGCTTCAGTTTGCGGCAGCAACAGGGGGCAAGCAGCCCTGGCTAGATTCATGATGCACCGTTGGGAGGTGGATGATGAAATTCTGTTTAGGTGAGTAAATGACCATGTTCTGCACGTGGAATGTACTGAATAACCACCCATTTTTGTATTTTAGTTGATTTGCCACCATTCTGCCAGTAGAGGAGGCTCCAAAGGTGGACAATGAAGCTGCATCCTTGAGGCAGGATGCATCCCCAGCTGCTGCTGGACTGGGAGAGAAGATCCAGCTGTGCACAGCTGGCAGGGAGATGGCAAAAGAGACTGTAAGGGTCTGTTCGCATCCCTCTGTCAGATAAGGGATAAGCCAGCATGGTGGTACCTCAGGGAGCCGAGCTGCATCCCACCAGCTCCAGACCGTGTGGCTCCACAGCACCACATTGGCAGAGATGGTGGTGGTGAGGCTGCCCACGTGCATGTGGGAAGGAAAGAGCTACTCAGGGAACACTCAAAATGTAATTCACAACCTCCGACACCTCTCCAAAGCAAGCCATAAGGACACAGAAAGGCAGAGACTTCATATCGTTTTTTGAATTTGGTGTAACGGGCACTCACAGTCTGGCCAGGGCCAAGATGCTACCCATCTAGACCCTTCATGAAGAAGCTCCTCCTCTAGACATGAGGAGAAACTTCACTTTGCGGGTGGTGGATCCCTCGAACAGGGCACCCAGAGAGGTGGTGGAGTCTCCATCTCTGGAGATACTCAAAACCTGCCTGGACACATTCCTGTGCAACCCGCTCTGGGTGGACCTGCTTTGACAGGGGGTTGGACTGGATGATCTCCAGAGGTCTCTTCCAACCCCTTATTATTCTGTGAGTCATCTCCCTCTCTCAGCTGGAAATCAGCCACGCCAGCCCCTCTCATCACCCCAAGACCTATTACCAGTCAACTCTCCTCTCCCCACACCAAAAAAGCCCAGGAGTGGTCTGAAATACAGCATTTCATGGCTTTTCAAGGCTTCCCCGCCTATGCCTGCTGCCTCAGCACAAAAATCAGGCTCATGCTGACTCCGAGGGCTGCTCTCCCCAGAAACTTCCCCGTGACCTGCCCACCAGCACATCTTCAAACTGGACAAGGGGACACTGGTCACACACATGTGGATTTGCCAAGCTGCAAAGTTTACGGAGAACATCAGCAGGCAGGATGATGTGTGCAGCCTGTTCAGAGGCAGCCCTTGAAGCCTCTCAGTAAATATTTGACATATATTTTTGGGAGGTGTTTTTTGGGGGGGAGCTGCCAGCTCATGCACGCAAATTAAATTGAAGAGAAGCTGGTTCAGTGCTTTTCATTAACAAACCTCCAAGGGGGGGAAGAAAAAAAAAAAAAAAAGAAATTCCAAGTCTAAGGTAAAAAGGAAAAAGAAATAACCAACAGTTTTCTTCATGCGAAGCTAACACAGAGTAAATCAATCAAACCCTGCTCCCCCATGACAGGGGAGGACGCATCATTGAACAACGCTCATCGCTCCCCGTTGGTGATTTCTCATCTCACCCGTGCCAGGAAAGCCTTAACCGAGCAGTGGCCCTGGGGCCGTGACAGGGAACACAGCCTCCTGATCCCATCCCACAGGCTTCCAGGCATCGTGAAGTACCCCAGTGATGCACTTGTCTAACACCACCAGGAGAAAGCAAAATCAGTTCTTGAGCAATTTAAGACCTTGCCGTTTTTTTCCAGGCACCCAGGAGGGTGCTGCATTAGCAGCTTCCATGCACCTAGCGAGAAGCTATTCAGCTAAAACTTCTGGAGAAATCCAGAGACAGAAAGTGTCCAGCTTCCCAGGGATTTTTCAGTAGGGAGCACTAATGACATCAATCAGAAAGCCAGTTGAGCTTCATACACCCGCTACCTTGTGGCATTTCTTCGTCAGCAGCTCTAGCAGCATCTAACAGCAGGAGCACGCTTCCAACAAATCCCAAGCAATGCACTTCATTTCTACATACAGAAAAACATCAGAGCTGAGATACCCCATGCCTCAGCACACATATTTGGTGAAGAAACAGTCATGCAGATGCCAACAGCCACCTGCACAGCCCTCCTCCATCAGCCTGATGGTCCTTACAGCACCAGGGACTTTGTGCTCAAACACCATGAAGCCAGAAGCCACGGTGAACACCAGGTTGTTTGACCTTGGACTGGAGCCTGAGCAGGTAAAAACAGTAGTGCCACAGCTCAAGGTATGAAATGAGCACCTCTTTAAAAGCATTTGCAAAGAAACCCTCTCATATCGGTCAAACTGGTGCAGAGGTGAGGAAATTTCACCCGTCACTATTCTCGCTGCAGGTGCATCCCCAAGGCTCTGCAGCAGAGACACTTCTAAAAAAAGCATAGAGGTGATACAGGACAAAAGTGTTAGCACTTAGTTTAAGCGTGGACTGAAGAGTCTGCTTTACATCCCAGAAGCATTGCTGGGTACCAGCACGGATCCCAGTGGTGGCTACTGGGAAGACACAGTCACTTACTGGATCTAACTGGAAGAGGGAGAAGAAGTCAACTCTCCACAGGGGGCTAATCAGCAGGAGAGTCCCAGCAGAGATCACAGAATCATAGAATGGTTCAGGTTGGAAGGGATCTTAAAGACCATCGAGATCCAACTCCCCTGCCATGGGCAGGGACACCTCCCAACAGACCAGGTTGCTCCAAGCCCCATCCAGCTTGGTCTTGAACCTCTCCAGGGATGGGGCAGCCACAGCTTCTCTGGGCAACCTGGGCCAGGGTCTCACCACCCTCACAGCAAAGAATTTCTTTCTGATATCTAATCTAAACCTCCCCTCTTCCAACTTAAAACCATGACCCCCCATCCTATCACTACATTCCCTGACAAAAAAATCCCCCCATCTCTCCTGTAGCCTGCTTCAGACACTGAAAGGCTGCTAGAAGGTCTACCCAGAGCCTTCTCCAGGCTGAACAGCCCCAGATCTCGCCACCTGTCTTCATGGGAGAGGTGCACCATCACCCGGATCATTTTAGTGGCCCTCTGCTGTACCTGTTCCAACAGGTCCATGTCCTTTCTCTGTTGAGGACTCCAGAGCTGGACACAGGACTCCAGGTGGAGTCTCCTGAAAGTAAAGGGGGAGAATCACCTCCCATGTCCTGCTGGCCATGTTTCTTTTGATGCAGTCCAAGATGTGGTTGGCTTTCTGAGCTGTCCTTGCACACTGCCAGCTCAAGTTCACCTTCTCATCCACGAGCACTCCCAAGTCCTCCTCAGGGCTGTTCTTCAGCCATTCTCCATCCATTCATGCTTGGGATTGCCGTGTCCCAGGTGCAGGACCCTGCACTTGGCTTGGTTGAACTTCATGAGGTTGTGACATCACATGAGATGTGACAGCTGATGCCAGCACATCCCCAGCCCATGCTCCATCCTAACACAGACACAAGTAACGTTTGAAAGGGAAGGTGCTTGACTTCTCCTCGCATCTCCTTCTCAGCCAGAGCCAGCAAACTACAGAGCAGGCAAATTTACACCTCCATCCGTGTCCAGTACCTACCGTCTTCGCAAACACTGCCAGGGAAAGCCCCTTCAAATGGGATTTCTCCCCACTGGGGTTTTTTCCTCTGGTACAAATCTATTTGAGAAGAAGATAAAGCATCTGCAGTTTGACTGGGATTTTATTCAGAGAAAGCTCTGGCTCAGAAATAATTGCCGTTTGCTATAATTGGTGAGATGCAGGAAGGGACGAGATACAAGTGGAGTCTGGTGCAATTTTGGGAGATTTGTTACGCTTAGCTCGCTTCTATCAATTTCAGTGGCTCAGATGCTTATGACCTGTTGCTCAGCTTATTGTGAAAATGGCTTTTATTTACTGCACTTCCATTAAAAGATGAAATCCATGCATAGGGCTCACAGGGCAGAAAATCACAGTTTACGTCTCAGCTTATCTCCCTTCAGCGGCCTCAGCTCATTTTCACCCTGGCTCGCTCCCAGCTGCTATAAAAAAAAAGTATTTCTGAGCAGTGTTTCGAGTAGCCCAAGGTCCCTTCCAGCCCACAGGGCAGGAGGTGCAGTCAGATTTTAAGGGATTTCTTAGTGCTGCAGCCTCTGAGCAGCAAGGATGGAGCCGCAGGGAGGATGAGGATGTTGCAGTGCAGGCAGGCTCTTAGGGACAGGACAGTCCTTTTGAAGCAAACACAGACCCTGCTGTGCTCACAACCACCCTGCGAGCCCTGGACAACACTGTTAGGCTACCAGCTCCCAATCTAAGGAGATGGGATGAGTCAAGGGCTCATCCCACACTGTCCTGCTCTCCTGGATCTCCAGAGCTTCCCCTGCTGCAGGTCCAAGCCCCCCCTGCAGAAGAACAGGCATCACCGATGCAGAAGCAGGCTCAGCACCTCCTCCTGCACCAGTTTCCTCCCAGTACTGCCCACAGCCACCACAGCACTTCTCCCAGGAGCTGTGCCCAGCCTGTGCATCCACCAGAGCAGGCAGTGGTGGGATGTAGATACCTCTTGCTTTGCATGGCAGACCACCAGCCACGTGCGATGGTCTCAGGGAGGGAGGATAGGCGTGCAGGCAGCTTGAGCTCTCCCGTCCTCACGAGAGGCCATTTGAACACCAGACACGCCATCTCCAAGGGTAGCTTTAGATGGTCCCCAGCACCGGCGTGGAGTTGCTAAGGTTACCTCCTCGGCTGTCTAATTAAAGAAGCTGTCACTCTCTCGCAGAGACCAGGAGACGTGAGCGCACGCAGGGGAGAGAGGAACTTTCAACCGTGCAGCTCATTTTTAGCACACTAAAGCGAGAGAAAACCCCAGCTCCTAGAGGGGCGGTGTGTTACAGCTATCGGGCTCAACAGCATCATCCTGCCCAGCCACTTCTGGAGCTGTGGGGATAGCCATCAGCTGGAGAAGTGCCTGGAGCAGCAGCTACCCCAGTAGATACCGGTCCATTTTTCACCTACTCCACCCACCCACCCACCCACTTCTGGCTTTGTGTTCCTGCTGGTATCATGTCCCCAGCTCCTCATGCACCCTCAGCCTGCAGGCAGGGGGACAGGAAAGGAGCCAAGAGGGTCTGTCCTTCTCTCCCATCTCCATGCAGGAATTCTACATCATGTTGGCAATGCAAATGGGAAGCCCCCTCAGGCCCTTGCAGGAAGGGGATAAAGAAGAGGCTGAGAAAATTGCTCACTTGGTCAAGATTGTTTCACAGATTGGCAGCAAAGCCAAGATGACAATCCCAGAACGACTCAAAAGCCCTATATTTTCCACCAGATGAATTCACATGCTCACATGTGCTTCCTGTAACTGCAGTAAAGATCACAAAGGAAGCTCTTCCCCCTGACCTCCAACACAGTGAAGAGATTGTTGTCACCTCCTGAAACCAGGTCCCAAATCCCATAGTCAAGACCAAGTCAAGGAACCAAGCTAGGAGCACAGACCAAGACACAATAATAAACAGAAAACCTCAAAGAGGCTCAGGAGAACCTCTCCTCCCTTTGGGAAGCACCCAAGCACGACATGCATGTCCCACATACAGCTGCCCCCTTGTGCAGCCAGCTCTAAGCCCCTTCTTGCCCATTTCCATCCCAGCTCCAACAGTGGAGGACCCTCCCCCATAACGCAGAGAAGGTAAGAACATCCCCATCCGTGGTTAACATTCAGATTCAGGAATTCTGGGCAGAGGGAGCTCAGGTCTGTCCACCCAGCACCATCCATCAGCTGTTACCCTTGGGAGAAACCATAGAAACCATCTTGCCTCTGCAGCCAGGCCTTCGAGGAATCAGAGCAGTGTTATTCCTGGATGGCAGAGCTGCCAGGGCATGACTTTGCTGCTTCAGAAAAGTTTAAGAGCAGCAAGATAAAAAAGCAGATGCAACCAAAAATGCAAAGAGATCCCTGGAGCTGAAGCACTTGCCAAGTTTCTCCCTAACGCTTCAAGACACCCACTCATCCTCCCCAAGGGCTTGTCAGACTCACATGGCAAAAAATACATGCTCCACACCCACTCAAGCCCAAAAGAAAAGACCCTTAAATAAATCTGGAATTCAGGGCTGGCAGGAAGACAAAGTTGGGGGCGGAAGAGGAATTTTTGGTGTCTATTTTCTAACGAAGGAACTGCCTGACAGCTCTTCTGCAGCAGACCAGGGCTCTTGGCCCTGTAACTTGCGCAGCCCCCTCAGACATTGCAATAGATTATGAGACAGGTGCTCAGAGTCCCCTGGGTATCTGGGAGACCACAACAGAAACTAGAGCTTAACAGGAATAAAAATCCCCAACATCACCACAAGTTATGCCAGGGGAGGTTTAGGATGGTTATATGAGGAAAAATTTCTTTGCCAAAAGGGTTATCAAGCATTGGAACAGGCTGCCCAGGGAAGTGGTGGAGTCATCATCTCTCGAGATAATTAAAAGACAGGTAGATGTGGTGCTGAGACACATGTCTTAGTGGTAACTTGGCAGTGCTGGGTCAATGGTTGGACTATGATGTTAAAGATCTCTTCCAACCATCACAATTCTAGGACTTGACAGGAGATTGCTCCATCTAACAGTCAACACATGAGTAGCCAGGGCTGGACCAAGAGATTACCACTTAAACCAGTGAGATGCAACTCTGGCATGAGGGAGTCAGTTGCTGTAAGAGGCTGTGATGGAGCCCAAGCTGCTGGAAGTCCCCAGACCCAACCCTACACCAGTGTTTCATAGGTAGCCTCTGTCCCCCAGCCCAGCTTTCCTGAAAGGCATGAACTGACAAGTCCTGGGGAACAGCCGAGAAGCAAGAGCAGCCCAGAGATGACTCTGTTGACCCTGGAGATGGCCAGATCCAGCCTCCCCTTGCCCTCCTCATGGAGAGGGTGCTGCTTGGTTAATCCATTAGGCAGCCGCTTGCTAAACAGCTGTGAAAAATCAGTTTTCACAGACCAACTCCAACTGCAGCAAGCACTGCTGGGGTCAGAAGTGGTGAGGGCATCACTCGGGCAGCAAGGACAGGACCAGCACACGTCCATGCTCCATCACCATCTCATCCCGTGCCCTCCCCTCCTGCTGCTCCTCTGATCCAGCAGCTGCCTGGAGGAAAACAAGAAACCACCAGGGCAGGAGGCACCCTGCCCCATTCCCAGAAGGGTTCAAGGCCAGGCTGGATGGGTCTTTGAGCAACCTGGTCTGGTGGGAGGTGTCCCTGGCCATTGCAAGGGGTTAGAACTAGAATGTCTTTAAGGTTCCTTCCAACTCTAACCATTCTATGAACCCACTACTCCATCCACCAAGGCTGCAGTGACCATGTCCTACCCAGCACATACCAGTAACACCAACAGAGACCACTCACTTTGCCAGACTGGTCGCAGGGTCACCTATGTGCCAATCAAAGCCAGCAGCACCTCAAA